>ML820256.1:10642-27681 GCA_009831015.1 Picea engelmannii
GGCGCTAGCCTCTTATTTATACAAGACTGGCACGTGTGAAAGGTCACAACTGGCAGGGCCGACCTCTCACTCTGGGTGGGTAAACCCACCTTTAATTAATTCTGGGTCTTCCATAATAACTGTTGGGGCTGACTTCTTATTCTACCCTTTGTAATTGTCCGATAACCAATCCGCAAAAGGGGATTTGATCCTTATACAATTACCGACATGATTAATCCATAATGGGGATTAATCCAATAACAACAATAATAATAATGACATGATTAATCCGCAATGGGGATTTAATCCAATAATAAGAATGCTCTTCGCAGTTACATTATTTCAACAGATACCTTTGTGCCCATTCCCACCACCCAACTCAAAAATTTGTAATTCTCAAAACCCTTGTAACTAAAGGTATTCAAATATATGATCCCTGTCTCCTAAATAAAGAAAGATCCCACCTTACTAACACTTTCATTGCAAATGATTATTTTATTTCCCAAATTAACAAAGGTTTTTTCTCATCCTTCCATTTGAATCACAAAATAAAATAATAACCCTTCCACTACCCCTCCTCAGACCCTTATTTTGTTGTCTTTTATTATGGGATTACCAATCACATTTTCAATATTTTATCCAAAAACAAAATCCAACTCTTTTTAAACCCCATAAAACCCTAAAGCAATTATTTAAAAGAATTAAAGATAAAACTAACCCAATGCTTGGCCAAGGAGTTTACCAAATTCTTTGCTCCTATGTTAAATACTACATAGGCCAAAATTATAGGTCAATCCAAACCCATCTCAAAGGACAAATAACTAACACATTCCACAACCACCTTACTAAGTCAATTATTGTATAACATTCCTATAATTCTAAGAACCTCATTTTCTTTGACTAGACCAAAATCCTAGCATCATTGTCCTATTACGCATCTCGTATCATTAGGGAAGCCCTCAAAATTGAAAAACATCCCAACAATTTTAATTGAGAAGGTGCCTATAAACTTAGCCTCTCTTGGAAGCACACTATCCATCGTTTGAGTAAAAAAACCTTTAACCTCATCCTTTCATTTGTTTTTTTCTCTCCATCCCTACTTTTATTCCTCTTCTTATTTCTAATCTTTTTCCCTTGTGAAAATAAGTACATTCCTTATTGCTTTTTATTCTCTCATTTCACCTCTTGAAATTCCACTAACTTATTATGATTAGCCTTTTATTATTATCTTCTGGGTTTTATCTCTAAGGAAAAAATCTGTAATTTTATTTATAAAAACAAAATTACATTGTCAGATGCCTCAAGGCATTCAAAAGAATTGATCAGCAGCTAGATGGAACAATAGCTCTGCATACATGCCTTTCTTATACATATCAGTGAACAGTATCATCAAAAAATATAGTTGTTCCTTGACTTAAAAAGGACATAAGTTACATCTTTCAAAGAGAAAAAACTAAAAACTATCCACTATCTCTAAAAAATAGATATATATCATTGTAGCCTCAATGCATGAGTGAATTCATTTGTATGCCCATCTAAAAGGATGGATATTGTTACGATGAAAATCACTCTATGGCATGGGGTAAACCACAACAGACGAAATGAAACGCAGAAATAAACTCTAATCCCAAGCATGCTATATAAATGATATGCTATATAAATGAAATGCTAATAGGACAAGATCAAGAGCCTACCTCGTCTAGACATTTGATGAAGACTGTCGTTGAGCACGCAACTCAAAGCTTTATACCTGCAACTTGTCCTCAACAAGCAAGATACACAAGCATATGGTGATAATATATAATGCTAGCATATAAAATAAAATAATCCATCAACATTCATGACAAATACACCTGTGGAATAATAATTCAAATATTTGCAAGATATCAATTGGATGAGAAAAGAGTATTTCTATTAAAAATGATCAACATAAGTGTATAAGTGACAAACATATGTGCCAATACACATCGGAACCGAGAAACTAAGTCCCTCCACCACTTCAATCCTCCACCAAAGGCAAGCTCATATAAAGTAGACAATGAGGTTCTCCATCAAAGAAGGAAGATCTTGGGGGCTGAACAATGTGTTCAGACATTCAAGGACAAAGGGATGCAGACTCAATGTGAAGTGAAATTTCTCCAGAGTGTCTTTTCTCTCAAAAGTTGAATTCTCTCCTCTTCCATGGTTTGAATATGGCCCAATTTATAGCCTTCAAATGGAACTGAAGGGTTGAGTCGGAACGTTTCCAGTATATGGAAGGTCAAGGATCATGGATGTCATGACGTGACATGGAAACCTGACATAATTTTTAATTTTGAGCACCAAACCCGATGTACGCAGGATGTAATGGAGCAACTTGCGTATACGCATGTTGTCTAACTGGTAGGGCACATATATGTGGAAAAATATGATTTTTTTGCTTTGGAAGGTACAACAAGGGACTTCAAGTCTGTAGAGGGAAATGGAAAGGCCATCCAAGCAAGTTGCATGGGGTGAGGCAAAATTTGCTATAACAGATGCCCCCTAATGTGTGAGGTCAGAGGAGTATCTGTGATGGCCGAAATACATTATAGTTCCTAGAAGTGGAGTAATGGAAACTTAGTTGGAAGTGCTAGTTGCTCATGAGAATATTACGATCCATAATGACTTTGTACACATGGTTGATAATTTGAATTACACCGCAGATCCATGTGGAAATATATCAAATAGTTGTTCATGGAATACAAAGTAGATACATGCCATGGGCTATCATAGTCACGAGCAAGGCCCAGTGAAAACCAATCTCAAAATCAATCTGAAGATATCTGTATACAATGGAGTACAATCTGATCTCCCATGATCACTGAAGTCATATAGGTATTGATCCAATGAACAATAGAAACAATTCAGGAAAGTCGATATTGTAAACTGAATGTCTTCTACATTATCTGCCAAAGGTGCAAGTCTACATCATGTGAATAGAGGAATTGAAGTCAGAGACAATGAGACTTTGTTTGATTATCGATCATTAATGTATACCATTAACAAACACGAGACAACCTACCGATAATGAAAGTAGGTATCAAGGCACCAAGTACATTCTTACAAGTGTGAATAAAGGTGTTGAGGACGAACACTTGAAGAATCCATCGATCATGATACATTGATATATTTCTAACTGTCGATGGCGGGAGAACCTGCCACTAATGATTGCAAGCCTCTAGGTACTCATAGGACTCTAGGTCTCGTTTCCAGAATAGATGAGCTAAAGTCGATGGAAGTAGACCCGCTAAAAGGAGAGCATTAAGGAATCTCTCATCAGTCAACACGAGGTATAAAGCAATAGATTGATGATTTGGAGGAACTCGGATGAAGAGGATGTTCACGAACCAACAACCCTGTGCGTCTTTCACATGCACCAGATGCAAGTAGTGCACAAAAAGACCCTCTGAATAGCATCCAATAAGGAAGATTGCCGACAAAGGCAAGGAAACCGCTAATAAGGCTAATGGAATCCAAGACACTGCACAAATCCCAGTGTGTGAATAGATTTCTTGTCGTCGAACACAAGGGAAACCCCCCAGTCAGAGACCAATGAGGAGATGTCGACTGTTGGTTTCAAGGTTACCTACCCATACTGAAAGTAGGACCAAGGTGCACGGTAGGACTACAACTTCATGTGATTCCGAGACACACCGAGGGTATGGATGACATGCAAAGTCAAGAGTTCTGAGAAATGGCTAACACATGCTTATAGACATCCTTTGAACAAGAGCATGAGACATATGGATAAATCAGGCATCATAAACTTAATGATGAAACTTCGTGATGTAGGAGGCATCAACGAACTCTCCATGGGGACTGGAAGAATAACTAGCCAGAGGAGTAAACTCTAAGTAATGAGCTTAGCTTCCTAAGGTCATATGAAACCAAAACTTTAGATGACAATGGACTCAAAAGTTTGTGCTCTATTCAAAGGTGACACGACTGCTGCCAATATGAGAAAATATTATTTTCTCGCCCGTATTTTTTTGTTTTTTCATAGGCAAATAAATGCTATGATACAAGAGAGGAAACAAGTGTTGCGGGATGGTGCTTGAATGGAGAAAGAGGGAGCATGAGGAGGTAGATGCAGCAGTGGAAAGAGATATATCGACCCAATTATCTCTAAAAAGATGTGGACTTTAAAAATTTTGGGATCTCAAAGGAATGAGGTCTTAAGTGAGGTTACTCCAAATGCTAGTAAAATTTTTGGATCTAGAGACAGAGGCCTTCAATCTCGATGGGAAACCATTGAGGATTGAAGTAGATGAAATCTATTTTATCATAAGCTTGTCTCCCCATGGAGAAGTAGTGAATCTCAAGGCCCGAGGGGTTGGGTGTAACGTCCCCGGCCATCAACCCCACTATCGGGCAACACTACTATACGAAACATTCACACACACACACACACACACACACACACACACACACACACACACACACACAACATGCATATTAAATTAAGTTAAATGACTTAACACAATGTAAACACGTAATTACTGCTAACATACATAATTAAATAGAATTAACAATAAATATCATTGCAACAGAATACATGATAATATTACAAGCATCACATATATGCATTTTAATTGAAATTAAACACATAATGATACTTATCTTTGAAATTGTAGTAACTCCACCAACTATGTGCAGACCTTTCATAAACCCCCCAGCCTTAGACCATGCTGCTCATCACGCTCAGCAGTGGGTCACCCCCGAGCTGGGACTAAGCTCCACCCAAGGCAAGGGAATCCTAGACTAGGCTGAGGTTACAGGAAAAATGCATAGAGCAACCAGAAGGATTCTTTATAGGAGCCTTCTTATGCCCACTACTCATGGACTCTCATTCCCCACATGCATGTTCCACCCAAGAGTATACACCTTCACAAGCACGGTCCATCGGTGCTTCACCTCCCTCTCTGGGTCTCGGCAATAGGCTGGATCAAGAATTTTGAGAGCTCTGTAGCTGGTGCTGTATTCTCTTTGGGAGAAAACCACTTCCCAACAGACTCTCTCACCTGGAAAGAGTTGCTCACAGGCCTGACAACCTGCATCTTCAACCATGGGCTTGAAAACCTGCTTCTTCAACTAGTTTCAGCCCAATTCCTGCAAGGTGAGGATAACAACAACACAATTCCACTTAGGAAAAACAGAAGGCAACAACCTAAGATAGTTCGAGTATAGACTCAACTTTGCAAGGGCGGATTGGTCGGGCTCACAGGATAGATAGGTGACGCGGCTCAATCCACGGGTTTGTGACATGACTCAATCAATGCAGAGGTCGAACACAAACTCAAGCAGTTTAGATGACGGATACGTCGACTTCTCAGGAAAACATTACGGTTTTCTGGTTTCAGAGCTGCGTGACCAGGAATCAATGCAAAGATTAGATGCAGAGGTAACATGGTTTAGACATCGGACACAAGAATGAAGGACGAACCCCCATCACAGCTCAATTCTTGGGTTAAATTGCATGTGCCTGGGCCGACACATGTCGCCCATGAAGCTGCATGCACTCCATCAAGTATGCGTTCCCTTTTTGCACATGTTGGAGCTGCATGCGTTGCCTCTCTGAGGACTTAGGATAAAAACATGTTTGTCACACAACTTTTGGAATAATAATAAATTATTATTCCCAAGGACTTATGCCCCTAAGCTTAGCCCCTCTTTCCAACCTTTCAGCCCCCTTTCCCTTACCCACCTTGTGGAAGCTTAGTCCCCCATCGCTCTTTCTTCGTGGTCGGCCTACACACAACGATGTTTAATCTTTATTAATGTTCTGCATAATTACATATACAAAAAACAGGCTCTTGGCCTTTAACACTTAGGCTCTCCAACCTATTAAACACATAAGCCCACCAGCTTATCAATACTCGGGTCACCAGCCTACAAAACATGGTTACAATTCATAAACATGATTACAATTCATAATATAACCGGGGCACTACCGGGGGATATTACAATCCCCTCCCCTTATTTTTTCACTGTCCTCGGTGCAACTCTTTACACAACATCAACAAGATTTTCAAAATCTTCAAAAAGATGCGGGTATTCTGCCCACATAGCATCCTCATGCTCCCATGTCACATCCTTAGGACCATACTAGGTCCACTTGACCTTTACAAGCCCTATGGCTCGATTCCAGAGATGTTTTCTTTTCCGGTCCAATATGCGCATAGGATGCACTTGCAGGACACCTTATTGCTCCAGCTGAATCACATTCCAATCAATTACATGATTAGCATCAGGTATATATTTCTTAAGCAATGAAACATGAAACACATTATGTACAGTCATGGATGCAGGTAATGCAAGCATATATGCAATTGGCCCAATCCTTTCTAGGATTTCAAATGGGCCACAAAATCTGGTTGGCAACTTGGCACAGTTTCCCAGCTTCAAGGAACTTCTATTGGCTTTCACTTTCAGGAAAACATGATCTCCCACTTTAAATTCTCAGAGGGTTCTGTTTTTATCAGCATAAATTTTCTGCCTGTCTTGGACAGCCTTCAAATTCTACTTAATTTTCAACATTTTCTCTTCCATTTCCTTGAGCAACTCTGGCCCAAATACCGCCCTATCAGCTGGATTATCCTAGCTTACTGGAGTATTGCACTTTCTGCCATAAAGTGCTTCAAATGGGCTCATCTTTAACGATGCTTGATACCCATTATTGTAAGCAAATTCTACCAAGTGTAGGTAGTCTTCCCATTTCGATGGTTTATCGATCACATACATCCTCAGTATGTCTTCTATTACTCGATTCACTCGCTTTGTCTGCCCATATGACTCGGAATGATAAGAAGTGTTGAAGTTCAGATTTGTTCCGAACCCTTTGAATAACCCTTTCTAGAATTTTGAGGTGAATTTCGTGTCTCGGTCAGACACAATTGTCTTGGGAATACCGTGCAATCGTGTTATTTCCCTCATAAAAATATCAGCAATGTTAGCTGCCTTGTGAGTAGTCTTTAACGGAATGAAATGGGAAAATTTCGTAAGCTTGTCCACCACCACCATGATTGAATCATGCTGCTTGTTGTTTTTGGGCAATCCTGTGATGAATTCTATTGTCACAACTTCCCACTTCCACTCAGGAATGGGTAAAGGTTGCAACAACCCTGTTGGGTGCCTGTGCTCAGCTTTAACCTTCTGACACTCCATACATTTGGCGATGTATTTTGCAATATCTTTCTTCATACCTGGCCAAAAATAATGGCTCTTGACCGCTGCCACAATTTTCTGATATCCAGGGTGCCCTGCATAAGGCACATTATGCATTTAATTCAAAATCACAAGTTTCAAGTCCTGGACATTAGGTACATAAATTTTGTTCTTGTACAGAAGTGTTCCATCGGTTTCCAATTTATAATTTTCCACTTTTTGTGGCATCTCACCTTCTTGTAGCTTTGCTACCAAATCCTTGTACTGCAAATTTGTATTTGCAGCCTCTAAAATTCTACCTTTAACATCAGTTCGGTACATGCTAATGGCTGTAGCATGTAATTCATGCACTCTCCTGCTGAGTGCATTAGCCACTTTGTTTTTCTTTCCTTTGATATGCTTGATATCAAAGTCATACTCACAGAGAAACTCCAACCACCTACTCTGTCCAGCGTTCAAGTTTTGTTGATCAAACAAATACTTCAGATCGTTATGGTCTGTCCTCAGTTCAAACCTCCTTCCCATGAGGTAATGCCTCCATTTCTTTAGAGCGTGTACTATGGTTGCCAACTCCAAATCATGAGTTGCATAGTTCCTTCCGTGCTCTTTCAATTTTATGGATTCATAACAAATTACGAATCCATTCTGACTAAGGACTCCTCCCAGTCCCTCTTTGCATGCATTTGTGCACACTACAAAGTCTTCATTTGGGTCTGCAATCCTTAGGATTGGAGCACTGGTTAACAGTTACTTCAATCGCTAGAAGCTTTTCTCGCAAACCTTTGTCCACTAAAATTTCTTCTCCTTCCTTTGCAAGGAAGTGATAGGGTGAGCTCTCCTCGAGAACCCTGCAATAAACCTTCTGTAATAACCAACAAGACCCATAAAGGATATGACTTCCATCACGTTCTTTGGTGCTGACCTTTCTCTGATGGCCTCAATCTTCTCAGGATCTACATCTATCCCATCCTTCGAAATAATATGCCCCAAGTAATGGATCTGCTCCTGATAAAACGAGCACTTGCTCAACTTGGCATATAGTTGGTGCTCTCTTAGAACCTGCAAAACCATCCTCAGATGTTTTTCATGCTCTTCCTTTGACTTGGAATACACTAGAATGTCATCCAGGAAGACTATGACAAACTTTTCTAGATAGTCCCTGAATACACCATTCATCAGGCACATAAAAACATCGGGTGCGTTCGATAGCCCAAACGGCACCACTGTGAACTCGTAATGACCATACCTTATTCTAAAGGCAGTCTTGTTGATGTCTTCATCCTTTATCCTTACTTGGTGATATCTTGATCTAAGATCTATCTTCGAAAATATCTTCGCATCCTTCAACTGATTGAAGAGGTCATCAATCCTCGACAGAGGATATTTGTTCTTTACAATTACTTTGTTCAATTGTCTAAAATCGATACATAATCTCAACGTCCCATCCTTCTTCTTCACAAACAGGACCGGGGCACCCCAAGGTGACACACTTGGGCGTATATACCCCTTCTTCAGAAGCTCTTTAAGCTACAATTGCAGCTCTATCAACGCTGGCGTACTCATTCTGTAAGGAGCTTTTGACACTAGAGATGCTCCAGGCATAAGGTTTACAGAGAAGTCAATATCTCTCTTCGGGGGTTGTCCAGGTATCTCCTGAAATACATCTTCAAACTCCTTTAGTACTGCATGATCTCCAATACTTGACACCTTATCCTTAGGTGTTTCCTCCACATGGGTTGCAAATAATTGACAGCGTTTCCTGTACCACTTCTTCAGCTGCATTGCTGAGATTTCTCTGATAGCAACAACTCTGGCAATTCCTTGGACTGTTTTCAGATTTCCTTCCTCATCCAGGCAAGTCAATGCCTTGTTACAACAGTCCAAGATGGCATGGTGCTGGTCCAACCAGTCCATCCCAATTAGACAGTCATAAGAACCTAAAGGCAGAACATTCAATTCAACCTTTGTGCTCAGTTGATTCATGTCCACTGGACATGACTAATTAACTAACTCAGTGAATTTTCTCTTGGTTCTTGTAGCCAACTGCACTAACCAAGACTTTTCATGTTTTCTTCTCGACAATTGCAAACTTTCCACCACTCTAGGATCTATATAACTATGGCTAGCCCCTGAATTAATTAAAATAGTAAATGGTTGGTTGTTAATCATACCTTCCACTTCAATCATGTGCGACTGATATTCAACTTGCTTGTTGTCTAGGGATGCATAGATCCTTGGCATTCTATTGCCCATGTCCTCCACTGTTTCAGCTTGCTGAACATTATGGACAACTCTCACTTTGCCATTTTTGTGGGGACAATCTCTGCACTTATGGTTTCCCTGACAACCCCAACATCGAATGGGCATCTGCCTTGGCCTTTGTCCCCCTACGTCATCCATTATCATCTCTCTAAACGATGGCTGTCCTTGAGGATTGTTTCTGAAAAAGGGAGGTTTGTTTCCCTTCTGCCTCTGCTCTTTCTTGAACTTCTTCTGGTCATCCCAAGCCTTACTAAAGGTAGGCTTTTCTCTTTGCTGTTCATATAAGCATTTCACTCTTCTTATCATTTCTTCCACTTACATACATACATACCTTACATACATATAAGGTGGAAATCCACTTACATACCTTTGAATCTTGACAGTCTCATCCTTGATGAATGAAACATACTTCATCAATTCCAAAAATCTACGTTCGTATTCATCAATGGTCATGTTGCCTAACTTGAGTTCAAAGAACTCTTTCATATTTCTGTCATAGTATCTTTTAGTCAAGTATTTCTTCTCGAAATACCTCTTGAATTCTCTCCAAGTGATATCTTTCTCTCTAATGTGCTGCACCTGCACAAGTTGATCCCACCACATAGATGTTTTTCCTTTCAATTGATACATTGCAATTCTTCCTTCTGCATGAGAGGAATAATTCAGCAGTTGGAAATATTTCCTCATGCCAAGCAACCATGGCTCAACATCTTCCTCCTTCTTATGTTCTCCATCAAATGTAGGAGGCTTAATCTTGTTCATTTCTCCCTTCGGTTCATCCACTCCAGATCTCCTGTGCTTTCTGGTAGGATATGGGCACGAACTGTTGTGTGCCCTCATTTGGGAGTGACCTTGGGAGTGATGATGGTGTCTACCAACACTCCTTGATCTTATTCCCTCAGAATTATGGTGAATCCCTGTTTTTCTCGAGTCTCTCTCCTTGTCCAACTTCTTTTCTATTCTCTCCAGACTCTTCATCAACTTCAAGTTGAATTCTCCCTGTTGTTCCTTAGATTTCATAAGCTTCTGGTTATCTGCTCGGTGAGTTTGGGCATCTTTCAACAATCTTTCAATGATTTTCATCATATGCCCTTCCTTGTCTATCTCTTCTCCATGCCCATTAGAGTTTGACCCTTCAACTCCCAAATGAACATCCATTCCTTTTGCTTCATTCTCTGAACTGGAAGCATTATGTGTCTCCATTTCTTTGCACTCAGTGGCAACTCTATTCGGTTCTGATACTCGTTAAACTTCTGCAACACTGTGTAGACAATCGAAAATTTTCAGGTCATCATTACTTAACAAATCCCACATCATTCATAAACAAATCTGATTCAAGAAAACGTTCAGTTTTCATTTTCTGTGATTCTCGTTCAATCAAGAATCCTCGCATGATTTCTTCTTTCAGAGCTCTTCTCTACTAAGTTTTCGGGCACTAACCCCTTTCTCTCAGTTCCCCAACCCACGTGACCATGGGTCATGACCAAGCGCTAGATCAATAAGCCCACACTCAGGCCTTCGACCTTCGACTTTAGAAGATTTCCAAGCATAACACAACAGTCACTCGGAGTTTCGAGTTACCGAACTCACGTAGTAGGGTGGATCAACGGTCCACGTCTACCCAACATCCTACGGCTGAAACTTGCTGTGGAACCTCAGGCGTCTGAGTTCTGGGACTTCAGAATATTTCACATCCGCACACCTCGAACCATTAATCTCTGAACACTTCCATGACACTTTGTTGACATCATTACATCACATTACTTATGCTTTTCCAAATTGCGGGACATGCAACGGTGGTTTGGAGTAACCCGCCTTTCATCCTGCAATTCTTCTGACGCTGACACGTAACCCCTCAGTGAAACCACGGTTTGGATTGCGGGACCACCTTGGATAATTATCTTCCATGCAACTTGGGTCCCCGCAATGTCTCCTGGCCGTTGATCTTGATGTATCATGATCAACGCCACTATGGGTCCTCCGACCCTTAACTTCGTTACGTAACCTCGAGTCCCACTCACCATGCTCAGACAGGATGCCACATGGCAGAATACTAGTGACTGATACGTGGCCCATTTAGATGGGTGACACTCGTCACATTCCAAATTCCATCTCAATCTTCCACGGGTTCTAAACCCAATGACATGTGGCACACATCCTATGTGTCCATGTCACCTCCAGGTGACGTCATCATGACTCACCACTTCGGCTCTTCGGGCTTCGGGAGTTTCAACTCCTCTACGCTCGCTTTTTCCCGGAGTTCACGATCTACCGACACATGTCCTCCTTTACGATCAACGACTATGAGCGACTTCGACACTTCAGGCTTTGGGAGTTTCAAACTCACATCACTTGCCTCCTCTCAAAGTACTTCCACCCGAAGTACATGATCTCTTGACGCGTGTCCTTCGCAACGGACGGTTGTGATCTACTTCGGGAGTTTGTCACACTCCACACTTGAAATCCTCCGAAGTGACTTTCCTTTTCCTTCTTGGACATGGATCTAACGGTATAGACTCTTTTCCTACGATCTATGGTGTAGATCTCCTTCGGATGTTTGTGCCTTAGCGCATTACACTTCTCCCAATTGCCGAACTCCAAAAGGATTCCAGGATAACCTTCCTGCACCTTCTCCGGATCTAACGATGGTAAAGGACTCTCCTTTTTCCCAAACAAATCCTACGGCTCCAACACCCCAAGTGTTGAGCGCTCTCTCTCTGGGGTCAAATACCACATTAGCTGTGGTTTTATTCTACCGCTACTCCTCTCGAGCTTCGTAACACAGGCTAGTAACCCCTTGGCACTCAGAAACATTCTAAGGTTCGAAATTGGTTCCACCGAATACCATTTCCACTCGAAACCTTGGGTCCAAAGACCACTTATCCGGCCCATCCAGGCTCTGAAACCATGGGCTCTGATACCATATTGTAACGTCCCCGACCATCAACCCCATTGTTGGGCAACGCTACTACGCGGAACATTCTCTCTCTCTCTCTCACACACACACATATAATATGCATATTAAATGAAGTTAAATGACTTAACACAACGTAAACACATAATTACTACTAACATACATAATTAAATAGAATTAACAATAAATATCATTGCAATGGAATACATGATAATATTGCAAGCATCACATATATGCATTTTAACTGAAATTAAACACATAATGATACTTATCTTTGAAACTGTAGTAACTCCACCAACTACGTGTAGACCTTCGACGAACCTCCCAGCCTTAGACCACATTACTCATCACGCTCAACAGTGGGTCACCCCTGAGCTGGGACTAAGCTCCACCCAAGGCAAGGGAATCCTAGACTAGGCTGAGGTTACAGGAAAAATGCACATAGCAACCAGAAGGATTCTCTCTAGGAGCCTTCTTACGCCCACTACTCACATACTCTCATTCCCCACATGCCCGTTCCACCCGAGAGTATACACCTTCACAAGCATAGTCCATCAGTGCTTCACCTCCCTCTCTGGGTCTCAAAAATAGGTTGGATCAAGAATTCTCATAGCTTCGTAGCTGGTGTTGGACTCTCTCTGGGAGAAAACTACTTCCCAACAGACTCTCTCACCTGGAAAGAGCTGCTCACAGGCCTGAAAACCTGCCTCTTCAACCACGGGCTTGACAACCCGCTTCTTCAACCAATTTCAACCCAATTCCTACAAGGTGAGGATAAGAGCAACACAATTCCACTCAGGAAAAACAGAAGGCAGCGACCCAAGACAGTTCGGGTATGGACTCAGCTCTGCAAGGGCGGATAGGCTGGGCTCAAAGGATACACATGTGACACGACTCAATCAACGCAAAGTTCGAACATAGACTCAAGCGATTCAAACTACAGATACATTGAATTCTCAAGAAAACATTACGGTTTTCTGGTTTCAGAGTTGTGTGACCAGGAATCAACACAGAGATCAGAGGTAGAGGTAACATGGTTCAGACAATGGATGCAAGATTGGAGGACGAACCCCCATCACAACTCAATTCTTGATTTAAATTGCATGTGCCTGGGCCGACACATGTCACCCATGAAGCTACATGCACTCCATTAAGTATGCGTTCCCTTTTTGCACACGTTGGAGCTACATACATTGCCTCTCCCAAGACTTAGGATAAAAACATGTTTTTCACACAACTTTTGGAATAATAATAAATTATTATTCCCAAAGACTTAAGCCCCTAAGCTTAGCCCCTCTTTCCAACCTTTCAGCCCCCTTTCCCTTACCCACCTTGTGGAAGCCTAGTCCCCCATCACTCTTTCTTCTTGGTTGGCTTGTACGCAACGATGTTTAATCTTTATTAATGTTCTGCATAATTACATATACAAAAAACAGGCTCCTGGCCTTTAACACTTAGGCTCTCCGACCTAATAAAGACATAAGCCCACCAACTTATCAATACTCGGCTCACCAACCTACAAAACATGGTTACAATTCATAAACATGATTACAATTCATAATATAACTGGGGTACTACTGGGGGATATTACATTGGGAGTGGTATGAACATAGAGGATTACATTTCCACCCACTGCGTTGCAGGAATGGGTAAAGTATGGAGCCAAATCCCCATCAGGGCGATCAAGAACCTGAGTTTGAAGATCGTCGTCCTTGTTCTTACATGAATCTTGGGGTCGACCTCGTTGCACCAAGCATCAAGGCCACTCATGTTTTATGCAGTGGAGTGTTTACGACCCATGGTTTATGACTGGTGTACCTCACTATTGGCTAACATGAAGAGCCAATTGATGGATTGCAAATAAGGGAGGAAGAGAAACTTCGGGTTTGCATCCATCTTGTGTAGTTTCTTCTTTAAGCTGGTTCTAGGCTTGAGCCCTAGAGTAGAGATAATTCCACATGGACTACGTGATCCAACCATGTCATGGTGGACCGACGTGATGAGGCAGCTAGGAGGTGGTAGAGTGCCAACCCCCTACAATGATGAGTTCTTTTTCTGGTGGCGTCGACAGGTGATAGCGATAGACGACTACCCTTATGCTTGGATAAACTACAGAGGAGATCCAGACATACCTTTTCCACCAGGATACGCCTACGGTGATATAGGTATGAAAAGTTTTTATAAATTTCATTTTTTTGTGTTTTTTCAAAAAGAATAAAAACACAAATGTTTTTGTATGGTATCAAGTATTAACAATTACTTTGTTACACAGATGTGGGTTCACGATGACCAGATGGATTCCCATGGCATCGACAGAGGGACCAGGGAGATGAGCATGCGAGAGGAGATGCAAAGAGAGTGCTACAAAATGTGTAGGGGAACCTGTCTCGATTGACGCACATGATTCCTATGGTTCAGGTCGAGGATCTTCCAGAGGCTATGCAGCGGTAGGTGGTGGGTGTGCCCCGTGCATGGGTGCAACTCTTTTGACATCTCGCAAATGTTGTAGTGTGCTATCATGATACGCATCAGGTGCCATAGGCATAAATGCCATAGTCATTATTTCTACCGACCATATATGTATTTTGGGGGTGTGAGCCCCATTTTGTAGTATGACACCATATTTTTTTGAAGAGATTAAATATAAAAACCATTGGTCATCGACTTTACTTATATATGTTACAATGTGTACATTGATGAATGTGTTTTCTTTACTTTAGTTATGTGATAAATGCCAATCCAAAACACAATTAGCATATGCATCAAATACATAATTAGAACTTCTAGGTATGTGATTATAAGTAATAAAATCAAAATATCGTTCCAAAAGTCGTACCTGTAGGAATCGTCAGAGTAGAGTAGGGTCTCTCACACAGTAACTGTCGTTTAACTGACATATTGCTAATTGGGAGTCTAGGAGAACCTCTAAAGACCAGACACCTTGTTAAATGGCTTCGCATAAAAGCTCTATAACAACGCTATACTCAACCACATTATTCATTGATGGCTCTAGAAAAATGCCACATGAAGACACCAGTTGACCCTTGGGTGAGTAAATGACCCAAGCGGCGGAAGCCATGTTCTGTGTATGACGATTGGCACCATTTGCGAATCCTAAGTAAACTGAAGACTCCGTTGACATCTTCCAACCAAGGGAAAACCCGATAAGCAAGTCGAAGATACTAAGGAAAATATGTATATACACTAAGATAGACTAGTATAAAAAGATTCATGCCCAAGCTTGAGGGGTCAAGCGTAATATATTTTGAGGTAGAGCCCATTTCTGGGCTCATCAAACATATTCCCTTCATAATCCTCCAATTCATAGGCTCCTTTATCTAAAACACATCGCAAGATATAAGGACCATGCCACATGGGATTAAACTTGCCTGCCCCCAATGGTTCTTTGTCTTTGTTATACAAGAGGACCAAGTCACCCTCAGTGTACTGCCAAGGATAGAAAAACCTACCATATTGAACCTTAACATGTCATTTGTTTGCTTTGGTAGTCGTAGAGGCATCTCGACGCTACTCATCTAAATGCTCTAGGTGCACGAGGCATTCTTCAAGATCAGATGTGTCAGGTAGGAGCTCAATTGCCAGTTTGAGGGAAGGGATTTCACATTCAATCGAGAGAATCGACTCCACGCCATGTACTAACTGAAAAGGGGAAAAATCGATGGAAGTCTTAACCGAGGTTAAATATGCCCAAAGTGTAGGGTAAAGCTTTAGCTGTCAGTCAGACTTACTTTGGCTGACAATTTTTTGCAAAATGGTCTTGAGGGATTTATTCACTGCCTCTACTTGTCCATTTGTCTGGGGATAATAAGGGGAAGAATGACCGTGCTTAAACCCCACTTTTTATGCTAACTCCTTCATCATTTCATTTTGAAAGTGACTGCTATGATTAATGACAATATCCTTTGGGATTCTGAACTGGGCTATAATTTGGTTGAATACGAAGAATGTTTCCATCTTACCATTGGATTTATTGTTAGGTGTTAGGCTCCAACCTACTGATGTAAATTAGAGTGCAATTGATTGTCAATCTGGTGTTTGTAAGACTTAGAGGCACATCCAAAATATATGGATTTAGAGATAACTTTTGTTCTTTCGATGGAAATAAATCGAAGCTAATCTAAGTGCCGAGTATGAAAGGAAATTCTAAGCTTCTTTACAAAAGGTGTATTCATAGATCTCTTACCATTAATTAACAATTAGAGTAGAAAAACATTCAACTAGTTTTACGTATTCAAAACAATAAGCATTCAAACTAAACTAGAAGCTTATAAATGTGTGAAAGGCTAAGCTCTTTTACAAGAGATACATTCTTTGCTTTCCCACATTCATCAGCCAGATAACTTGATCAAATAAAACACAACAGTGTTATCTACAACATAATGTAAACTGAACTAAAGCTCACACCAAAATTTGCTTGAAAAGAATGAAAAAGGAGAAGTGTACTAGCTTGGCAAAGGGGGCCCTCCAGTGCTTCACTTGTACACCTAAGTCGTCTCAGCTAAAAAGGAACTTCAAGCAACATTCACATAATCATGTCATAGACATCATCAAGAACAAAACACAAAACTGATCTCAAGACTGCAAATTCAAAGTTTTCTTCATTAACATCAGGGATTGTCATACTAGTCCATGTCTTGGAGTATTTATACAAGAGTTTTGAAACTAATAATGCTAAGAA
>ML820256.1:34512-55673 GCA_009831015.1 Picea engelmannii
ATCTGGTTCAGAAATGAAATAGTCTAACAGATCTTCATTATTTTCCTCTCTAAAATCAAAGGCTTGATTAATACTTAAGATAGGTTGAATTACTTCTTCCTGTTGTTGCTTTGTTTCATCAAGCCATGGTAATTGATCTATTAGATAAGGTTTTTGAGCAGGAGGATAAATTGTGATCTATTTCCTTTTAGTTCCATGTGAGATAATCATATTCCCTATTCTACAACCGATGAAAGCATCAACTGTGGCCAACCAAGGTCTTCCAAGAATCAATGGATGGCCTCCTAGATTAGATTTTGGTTGAAGAACTAGGAAATCTACTGGATACTCCCAAGAATCCAAAGAAACTGTGTTATCTTCAAGTATACCTTCAAGAACTACTTTAGATCTATCAGCTAATTCTAGGACCGTAGTGGTTGGTCGAAGATTTTGCAGATTTAAATATCTCATTGTCTCTAATGTCATCACATTGATAGCTGCTCCAAAGTCAATTAATGTTTTGGAGATTGAAAAATTGTTGATTGTTATTGTTACCATTGGAATTCCTGGGTCAACATATTTTTCAATTGAAATAATATTTGACATTAGGCCTACTAAATTTCCAATTACATGAATTGTTGGTGGATCCTTCTTTCTTTTGTTGGTTTTCTTTGAACATAATTCCTTAATTGCTTTTGTATATATTGGGATATCTTTGATAGCTTGCAAAAAAGGAATTTTCACACAAACATTTTTTAATTCATCTAAGACGTCAAACTCAGGAAGAGAGATTGGTAATTTTTCCTTAACCAACCTTTATGGAAAAGGAGGTGTTTGGGTATTTATTGTTTTACTCTTCTGGATTTGATTGTCTATTGGTAACTTTTATGTGCTAGGAATCTCCTCTTTTTCAATTTGTTCTTCTATAATAATAGGAGAATCCTTCTGTAAAACTTTCCCAGACCTTAAGTGGATGTTTTGAAGAGGAAGGATTGAGTATGTAGAAAATGATGTTCCTTCATCAATGTTATACATGGGTTTTTCCACTTTGTTATTAAGATTTGAGATTGGTTGGGATGGTAATTGAGTTGGTCTAGGTGGAGGTTGGTTAGATGGTAGCTGGAGTTGTTGTGGTTGGGTTAGTTGTGGTGCAGGTAGTGATTGCTGAGAATATGAATTTTGTGGTTGATTTTGTTGGAATTGTAGAGAAGGAAAAGGTTGGTATGGCTGTTGGTATGGCTGTTGGTAGGGCTGTTGGTATGGATGATTTCCATGAGCATATCCTCGCCAACCTTGAGGAGATTGGTTTTGGTTCTGCTGAGGAGGCCAAGCTTTCCAAGGCATGGGTGCATTCCATGAATTTTGAATAGGATATTGAAAATTATGAGGAAACTGTTGAGAGAATTGAGGAGCAAAATTTTGAGACATACCTGTGAAACATGGCTGCCAAGGTTTTCTTGGTGCTAAGTAGTAAAGAGATTCCATTCTTTGTCCTTCTTCCATGTGAGTAGCCTGCAATTCTTTCAGCTTTGGACAATCATTAGTTTCATGGTTATCTGTACACAGTCCACAAATCTGAATATTGTCTAAAGGACAATCTTTCAATGCATGTTTCTTCCTACACTTAGCACAAAAGATGGATAATACTTGATCTTGTTCCTCTTGTTTCTTTTTAGCTTTCAATGTGTCAATTTGTGAACCAAGTGTGTTCATGATATCAATTTTAAAGTGCTCAAACAGATGCCCTAATTCTGATTTAGTAATACCATTTGAAATTGATTTGGTTGCCTTTGTCACAATATCTCTTTGTCCTTGTCCTCTTTTAGCTTTTCCCCTTGAGTACTTCTTACATAATTCAACAATTTTTGGGAAAGGTAAGTGAGAAATATCCCTTGTCCCCATTGAATTAAGAGCATCCAAATTTTCATCTGAAATCCTCTTCAAAAAGATAGTACGGATGACATCCAAAGGAATATTAGATTGCTTAGATTTGTGCACATTATAGTGAAATTTTTCTAGATATCCCTTTAAGCTTTCATCTTCACTTTGAGACATTTTAAAGATATCTTCTTTAGGGTCTTTGGACTTACAATAGGGCTGATATTTAGCAAGAAATTTCCTTTTCATGTCATCCCAGTATACTATGGTTGCTTCTCCCAACCCCATGAACCATTTCAATGCATATCCTTTCAAAGTTGCAGGAAATAAACAAAGTTTTTGAGCATCATTGGTATATCCATATGTTCAACAAACAATATCAAATTCAAACATGAAAGCATCAAGGTCTTCAGTAGACATACCAAAGAAATTTGGAAGAACAGAAGGAGGAATATTCTTCATTTTTACTTCATCTCCTAAGAGGGTTGGTGTATCAACAATTGGAAATGCAAATGTAGTATGTTCTTCTYCCCCCTCTTCATCATTTYCTCCTCCTYGTGTTTCTTCTCGATGTGATTMTCTGTCCTCYCRTTCTTTCCTTTCTCTTTCTTCATTTCTTTTCCTTTCTAATTCCCTTTCCATTCTCTCCCTTTCTTGTYTATCARCTTCTGACATTGCAAAGAAGTTTTCTGTWGTATAATMAKATATTTCTKTTGGAAAAAGAGGTTGTCCTATTTGTTCAAAAATAGGTTGTTTTTCTTCTTTTTGCTTTCCTACAGAAGATRTTTCTGATTGTKTTTGTTTCTTCTTTACCTCAYGAGCCAATAKAATTTGTCTTTCTATGAGAGTTAACCTTTGTCTTGAACGTTGTTTTTCTTCTAATTCTTCCAAAGTGATTTTTCCAGCAGTTGGTGTAATAGATTTGTATTTCTCAGTTGTAGATGTTCCTGCTCCTACAGATGGTTGATTAGTTTTTGGGGGGTTTTGTTTCAAAAATCTACCTTTATCATCCCTACGTTTAGACATAAAGAAACATAACTAAAATTAATTTTGTTCTGTATTTTTATTTTATTTTATTTAAAAAAAAAATCTGCCTATGAGTTTTCTAAGCCTATCTCTAAATGTGCCTCCCTGGAAATGACGCCAAAATGTTGGGCTCCAACCTACTGATGTAAATTAGAGTGCAATTGATTGTCAATCCGGTGTTTGTAAGACTTAGAGGCACATCCAAAATATATGGATTTAGAGATAACTTTTGTTCTTTCGATGGAAATAAATCGAAGCTAATCTAAGTGCTGAGTATGAAAGGAAATTCTAAGATTCTTTACAGAAGGTGTATTCATATATCTCTTACCATTAATCAACAATTAGAGTAGAAAAACATTCAACTAGTTTTAAGTATTCAAAACAGTAAGCATTCAAACTAAACTAGAAGCTTATAAATGTGTGAAAGGCTAAACTCTTTTACAAGAGATACATTCTTTGCTTTCCCACATTCATCAGCCAGATAACTTGATCAAATAAAACAAAACAGTGTTATCTACAGCATAATGTAAATTGAACTAAAGCTCACACCAAAATTTGCTTGAAAAGAATGAAAAAGGAGAAGTGTACTAGCTTGGCAAAGGGGGCCCTCCAATGCTTCACTTGTACACCTAAGTAGTCTCAGCTAAAAAGGAACTTCCAACAAAATTCACATAATCATCTCATAGACATCATCAAGAACAAAACACAAAACTGATCTCAAGACTGCAAATTCGAAGTTTTCTTCATTAACATCAGGGATTGTCATACTAGTCCATGTCTTGGAGTATTTATACAAGAGTTTTGAAACTGACAATGCTAAGAAACCCCCTAAAGATAATGATCAGATCCATAAAATATGCTAGGAAGGTCGAATACCCCCTTCAGATCCATAAAATATGAACAAATCCCAAGAAAATCTAAAACTGTCCATGATTTTATGCTAAAACAGGGTATTTTCTACTGAAGTGGCCCTGTTTGACCAGCATTGACCGAACACTTGGAAAGCTCAGAGATCGAAGTTGATAGGTATTCATCCATCCTTGTACATCAAGGATCATGACCCATGTCTCAGATTTTGCCCAGTTGTCCTACAAGTACACGAACCTAGGAGCAATTACGGGATTTAGTTAAATCCTGTAATTTCTGATAAATTTTTAATTTTAATGCCAAAAATTCAAAAATTCAATTCTTAAGCTAAGGAATGATAAATGTACCTTGCATAAGCTATTTTATGGAAAATATGGAATAATATGAAGGCAAAATGGATGGTTTTGGAGGCAAAAGTATAGTTTATGGAGTGGAAGGAAGCAACTGTCATGACTACTCCACCAATCTGTGATAATCACAAGATGCCTCTCAAGAGTACGAACAGTTGGGAACGATTAAAATCGGGCTCTATAAACAATGAGCAAGAAGAAGCAATTAATAGTTCGCTCAGTCATCAAATCACAGAGGGACTGGAGGTCGAACATATCAATAATGGCAGAGACCCTTCTACACAAGCACGGTCGAGCCACAGGGCTTCTTATAACTCTCGATTTGCATAATGCACAACAATTCAACGACGGGTAGGGTAGGACAACAATTCAGAGGAGCAACGAATGCCCATTGGATAGTAACAAGTACCCAGAACACGCAGAGGCATAACCTTCATGAAGACTGAATCAATGGATAACAATGCCTATGGGAATGCTGGCCTGAGGCATAACTTATATCACCAAACCACCATAAAGTATACATATTGGCATAATGGCCACCCTATAACCAACTTTTGAGATACGTTGATGCCAATACCATAAAAATTAACCCACGACCAGGTGAATAACCCACGACCATGGCTCTGGAAAATACATAGTGACCAACAAGTAGTTCGAAAACATACACAACAACCCCATAGCAGTCTGAATACAACCGGACATGGTTACCCAAAATTGTGAGGAAGCGGCCATCAAGGCTAAATAGAGCGAAACCCTCCAACAAAATACCCATAACCACTTAAAACAAAAGAGAGCCATCACGGTTTTCACCACACAAAACAACCAACGAATGCATAATCCACCCAACAAATCCTTTTACTTGCAAAACAAATAACCAACAACCATTACAGAGAGAAGACCCACGCATTCACACAGTTGCCAATCTTAGAAAAACACAAACCAACGCATCATTGAGCCATCGTTCATTCATACATAGAGCAAAATTCATGGATGGGCGAAAAGAACCATACATGTAACCAATAGCTTTTAAAAGGGTGAGCTGGTCGAGCAGTTCCTTCCAAGCTTGTATTTCAGAGCTTAACCACTAGCAAAATGAAATGAAACAATAACCATGCTAGGGTAACGACCCGATGGGAGAAGTATGGAGTGACGTGCATTTGCTGCACATCGCTTCCATCTTCCTCTACATTCAATTCCAAGGTACACGACAACCAACAACCACCAATACATTAACCATGCCATTAATTCCAACCATTGAAACTTGCGACCATATTGCTTGCCAAATGCGCCACCCAAAATTCATATTAACAATTGCCACAACCATATCATACCATATATCAAAGCGCCCAATATAACTCAAATGCAATTGCATAGCCAATAACCATTTGTAGTTAGGATTAATACTAACTTGTTTCATTTATTTTTGCACATAACTTCTAACATAACATAGTATAGCCTGTTTCTTTTGTATTTTTTTATAAGTCTCTTTCCCATTTCTTTTGTTTTATGTTATTACTAACATATTTCTCAGTGCAGTTGTAGCCAGGTAATAATCATGGTGACATAATAAAATGCAACAATTGTAATATATATGTTAATCATAACAAAAAATTACGCTTCGAATAACATAACATCCATAAAATGCATCATCCACCTGTCATTTTGCCAAAAAAACGAAGCCAAGACTGCATCATCAACCATATAAGACCCTGCAAGCAGTATCGAAACAACAGCATAAAAAGTGTGATATGACTATCTCCGAGCCTCCAGTCTACAAGGGGGTCCCATCTACTAGTATTATACATATTAGCATAGCTTAAATAATAGGCTTTAGCAATACTTTGTGGGTGAAATTCCTTGTTGCGATTTTTATCGTCAACAAACTGGCAACTCCACAGGGAAATCTGTTTCCAACAGATTAAGAAGTCAGAATATATGGTTTCACAGAACAAGAACAACAGATCAAGAAGGTATAACCAGAATGATTATGCAACAGGGGAAGTGAGCGGATTTAATGGAAAAATGACCTGGAATTTGGGAATAACTCATGAAAAATGTGAAGTATGAGGGGGTTTATCCCTGTATGCATAATAATTCAATCAGAATTTGCTCTTGTCTTCATGGAGAAATTTTTTATGGACTTGCTCTTTTAACTCTCAAGGGGATGAAGAAATGGAACGTAGAAGTGGGAGGTAACCAATTTCTTTATAAGACAACAATGAAATCAGATAACAAATTCAATTATGCTTTCAGGGTGAACATCGTAACATTTGTGTAATCTTGATTGTTATTGACTAACAATACCTTGCAAGAGTGTCACTGTCGCAGAACTGATCCAACATATTATTCTTGACCCAAATTAACTAAAAATATGAAAAGCAATAAAAGTCATAATAGAAATGGAACTGCAAAATTTAAAGCAACAGAAATAAAATGACAGAATTGCAAAAGGAGAAGGAAAACTACTAAAATAAAAGCAGAATTTAAACTACTGTCAAAGCAGAAATGAAAAGCAGTGGTGAAACTACCGAAATAGAACTGAACTACTAATATACAGACAATCCAAACATCGTTAAAACTTTTCAAGTTGGTTCCACGTAATGTTTTAAGTGAGAACCGTTAGTGCTGTAGGAAAACAATCGCTCTGGTAAATCTTTTAGAATGTAAGAGTTTGTACCCAGGACAAAAGCGATCTTGAAAGGACCTAGCCATAATTCTTGAAACTTTGAGACAATTGATAGTCCTTTAGAGTACACAATTAGATAATCAATATAGATATGAATAATATTTCCGATAGATATGGATAGACCTTTGAGACGTTGTCAAATAGGTCTAGCATCCAGATAAGTCTTGATCTCATGTTTGACAATGCTAGGGTTGATCTGTGGCATTCTCTTCCTATGACCAAGAATATACGTCACACAATTATTTGAAGAGATCGGTGTAGATCTGAATTTCTTCAGGCGAACAATCTGCACCGATATATAAATTTTCAATTTTGTTAGGAATTCGAGAGATGTCGATCTTGACGATAGGAGGAATATTCGTCATGTTTCCTTCGGCATAAAAACCATGCATATCTAGTGGAACCACAATGTGACTGACCATCTCATTCAATGTAAATATAAAGTCATCATGTTCGATCCTAACAAGTTCGGGGAGGAAGTAAGAGCCATGATGCGTATTTTCCCATGGCCTATCGAGACCATTCATGGCCTATCAAGACCATTCATGGCCTCTAAGATGGATTCATCTAAAGGTAAAGTATCATCGAAGCAATCATGTGAAAAAGATGAATGGGTGGCCCATATGGGCTCGAGAACAAGATCCTCCTCATTCGTCTACAAGGAGACATGAACTGGGTTAGTAGTAGTGTTAAGAACAAATTGATACACAACCTCTGCTACTGACAGTGGCATTTCCATTCCAATGTGTGATCAGCCTTCACCCGACAGAGTCGGGGAAGGTAGGGTCCAAGGGTCATTGAAATACAAAGTGCAGAAAGGAATGGACCTCATTGATGATGACAACTCACTAGAAATGGTATAAATGTGATGAATTGGTGCCATGAAATCAAAGGTACCCATGAGAGAGGAATACATTCTAACACCAATATCCTCAGTTGTCAGCTAAGAATTGTTGATCACTAGGATCGAAGGTCCAACTGATGCATTAGGACTAGCATGGGCAAAGGACAATTGATCAATCATCAATATTTTCCCTTTGTGAGGAAAAAATAAAGTGCGAAAAACATATGACACGACCACAGTCATGGAATAAGCCCAATTACACCCTAGTAGTAAATTATAGTCAAGGGGCACATCAACCACCTCGACATCAACCTCCCCACCTAACTAGACTAGAAAAGAGGAAATAATTCCGTGGGGTTGAAATGAACGACCATCAAATGCGGTCAACATAGCCATAGATTGAGAGAGACTTGGAGAACCAATGGCTTTCCAACAGGTTAGGGACATCACGCACGTTGCAACACATTCATCAATAACAATGTGTTTGATGGTATATTTCATGTAATCCACATGGATTTGAAAGGCCACGTGGTAAGGAAAGCGAGGATTAACATCCGTGACATCAAACTTAATAAACTTTGAACCAGATAGATCTATAGCTCCTAAAAATGATAACAAGGCGTTCCTTTGTGAAGGACACATCTGGAGCACCTCCAAAGCTGAAATCACACAAGGGGTTTGACCCAGATCTTCGACAATCAAATAGTTCTGGGTAGCTCTGGCATTAGGATTGTGAGCAGAGAGTTATAGTACTCCTTTCGGAATACGAGGTAGAGGCTCTAGCTTTTTGATATACAAATGTGTTTCTAGAGGAGGGGGAGGCTCTAGACCTGTAACAGTCTGTGAAGAACCGTAATAACAAGATTGAGTGGCTACATTAATTTGTGACTTGACCATATTAACACATAGACGATCACCTTCATGTGCCGAGGGGTTTTGATTCCCACTCGACACATTTCCAGTATTGAAGGACCCCAAAGCCATGTGTTGATTATGTGGAAATGAATTAGTCATCACAATGGGTGGTTGAGACAAGAGCCTTGAGGCTTCCTCAAGTTTGGGGCATAGGTGGGTAAGGTGATCATCTTTACAAAGTTTACAAGGAAACTTCAATTTCTGATTTTCTTTCTTTTCCTCACCAACATTATTATTCGATCTATCATTGTTAGTGTCATCCTTGGATTTATTATTATTTCTCCCACCCTTATGATTATTACGATGTCCTTTGTTTCTATTCCCTCCTGGTTGTTGGTTACCATTTGGGTTGGTCAACGACTGTACAGAATGCACATCCGCCGACTGAGTGGGAGTGGAGGATGAAGACAAAGCTTGTCCTGCTACAGACTGGCTTAGAGACAACTCCTTCAACTAGTTTTTCACTAAGTCTGTAGATTTAGCATTTGCAGAGCCTATAATGTCATCTGCATGAGGCCCAGGCTTTTGTCTAGGGTCATAATTTGACCTTGATGCGTCTGGAAGAATTTCATATAACATCCCATACTAAGCATATATGAGGTCTAGTTGCTAGGCTTTGAAAATAACTTCTTCCTCAGATGTTACCCCAGATGTAGAAACATCCTTCGAAATATAAGGCAATAGGGATTTAAGGAACCACTCCAACATAAAATCTGGAGGATTGTAGGCTTTGATCAACCTCTTTCGTATACGCCACTCTTGTATATGGTCTGAGATATGTGTGGCCTTATCTTGGTGGAGGGACAACATGAGTTCTATGACGACATCGTAACAAGCCGACAATTGGAAGTGGTTGAGAAAGACCAACACCATCTTACTATTTTTTTCGTATGTTCCCCCTGGTAGTTCAATGTACCATTTCACTGCAACCCCCATGAGGGTGCGTTGAAATCGTCTCAAATGAATAGAGTCGTCATTAAGAGAATTGGATGAGCACCAAAGATGAAAAGTAGTGACATGATCACCCGGGTCCTCACCAATATTTCCCTTGATTTTTAGAATGTTTGAAGGAATCTTGGTTGGGACAGGGGGCCATGATGGATCGTGACGCACCGAGTCATTCATTAATCTCGACAAATATGGAAAATCAAGCATGGTGAGAAAAGGAAGTCGAGGTTGCAGCATCTGAACCCATGCTCTCGGGAAAGATTGATGTTGTGGGATTGCATCCCATTCAGGGTTCAAGTATATACCACGGCCCTGTCCGGGAGGGTAATATCCTCCTCCAAAATGATTCATAAGAGGTTGTATGGGAACCATACCTATAGGAAAAATATAATGAGGTTTATAAACATTGCCCGCAGCTAGAGGAACTCCATGTTGGGGGTTTCCCATAGTATGAAACTGACCTCCTCCGGGTGGAACTCCGAAGGATAGAGGTGGATTTTTTATAACAACTGTGTTAGTCAGAATCAACGTGGAGGAGGAAGGGGAAAAGAATGGAACATAGGAAGTGGCTTGTCTTCTCGGTTGAGTACTCCATCCGGGAGCATTAAGACTAGGATTAGACTTGAAAGAAAATGGAGGCTGACCCCCAACCGAAGGATTCATTTGGGGAATTTGACTTCCACCAAATGAGAGAGGAGTATCCAGAGGGGCCATACTCCTAAGTCCAAAACTAGGATTTGCATTAGTCCATGGAATGGAGGATGAAAGTTGTGATGTCATATTTGGCATACCAAAAGAGAAAAGGTTAGAGAATGAAGGTATGGACTAAGAATTGTATCCAGGTGTACCAGAAAGAGACCTGCAAGGGTTCGTTACTATGGGTTGATTAGCAACCACGGGTCGGATAGGAGTAATGACGGGAACCTCTGGTGCTACAACCATTGTGGCTGAAGGAGTCGAAGGAACCCCATTAATTACAATAAGTATACGAGTCGAGGGACTCCCCATGTCATTCATACTCGACTCAGTACTCATAATCGTATAATCATAAGTCTAGTAGGTAGAGATATGTGTACCACGTTTAGTAACTTTGTGCCTCTTAGAAGGAAAAGACTCAAGGTGTGGTGGTAACTTCAACAAACGATGAGACCTGCGAGGAAGCTGGTCTGGCTCCACGATGAATCAAGACTCGAGATATAAAAACAAAATCCTAGGGCCAACTGGCAATCATAGAGCACACCAAAATAAACAAAATGGCCAAATGCACACAAACAAGATATAGTAGCTGAAAAGGGGCCTCTCTCACTAGAGTAGGTATGCCTCACCCAAGAGGGGCCTGAGACTCCCTTCAAAATATTGGAGGTATCAAAATTAGTTATAAGGGCCCTCATGGGCTTAACAATGCAGTTGGTCAGATCCCCTCGAAGAGGTAATGCTCCATAAAGGTTATGTGATGTCCGACCCTTATTTGACTCAGGGTACCTGCAGAATAACACTTGCAAGTAACCTATGTGGCTACCTATGTCAAGCAACTAAATCCACCACGATATAACCAATGCCTAGGCGAACAGTCATAAGTCAGGTCCACCGTATGGGTAGGGTAACAAAGCCTGAAATATTGAAAGCATCGCCTCTCATGGAGGTAAAAGTACTAGCAAGACCCCCAAATACGAATAGATCCGCAGAAATGTCTCTGACACTAAGAAGGTATTAGAGGGCTATCTCTGCAACCAACTTCACGTGACCTCGTGCTTAACTCCAACATGAGCGGAGTGTCCTGACGTCACTAATTACACAATTGATTTCACCACTCCCTGGTCAGACACATATGTTTAGTTTGATAGCATTGGAGAATTTTACTCACAAAATCCTATTATAAGGCCCTATATCCTATGCTTGTTTGTGTACTCTAAAAAATAAAATCGCTTCTAATCAATTTTAGTTAATCAACGTTACTTTTAATGGCTTTTGTTTACTCAAGATATATGGTCGTGAAACTGATAATATTATGACTCAACATATAAAAGAAATGAATATGAACATAGTGCTAAGTCCTAATCTTAAATTATCAAAAGATGGTAAGATTTTTCAAATGCAACTTTCAATGCAATTGTACAATTTCAATAAGATGCAATCCTTCCACATATGTCAAGATCAATACTAAACAACCAAAAGAAAAAATTCCATAATGCAAATCTTTTTTGTATTTTCAAATGAAAGAAAAGAAAATGCAAGGAATCAATAACAACTTGATATACAGACCCTACTTCAAGCAAAGAGAGACGAGCCAAGCAAGATACCAAGAAGCAAAAACTCACACCAAGATGCAAGGACAACCACTGAAAAACATGATAAGAAAGAAAACCACCCAAAAATTCAACAATAAGAAGGTTTCCTATCACTCTGTGGGCACTCAACAGTTAGGACATGGACCCAAGCAGACTCAACAACCAACCAAACTCACCCAACAAACACCAAACTCATCCAGGAAGCCTACAAAGTTGATGTACGCGTTTGTTTGAGCAGAACTTGCATATGTTCGAGCCTTATAGAAGGACAACTCGCATATGTACGCGTATGTTAAGGGAAAACCCACGTATATGTAGTAAAACACTGCCAGGGCAAGGGTTAAGCCAAGAAACTTAGATGCAAAGTAAAAATAGGCTGTCAAGCAATCAAGCGATAATGAAACTCGGGCTAATAGAGAGCAGGTCAAGGAGAAAAACACTCAAAACCCCAAACATAAGATTCAATCCCCAGTATGGTCGCCAATTCTATTACGAGGAAAATCACTCTATGGCATGGGGTAAACCACAACAGACATAATGACACACATAAATCAACTCTAATCCTAAGTATGCTATATAAATGAAATTCTAACAGGACAAGATCAAGAGCCTACCTCGTCTGGATGTTTGATGAAGACCACCATTGAGCACGCAACTCAAAGCTTTATACCTGCAACTTGTCCTCAAAAACCAATATATGCAAGCATATGGTTATAATATATAATGTTAGCATATAAAATAGCACAATCCATTAACATTCATGACAAATACGCCCATGGAATAATAATTCAAATATTTGCAAGATATCAATTGGATGAGAAAAGAGTATTTCTATTAAAAATGATCAACAAAAGTGTATAAGTGACAAACTTTTTTGCCAACACACATCGGAACCGAGAAACTAAGTCCCTCCAACTAAGCCTCCACCACTTCAATCCTCCACCAAAGGAAAGCTCATATAAAGTAGACAATGAGGTTCTCCATCAAAGAAGGAAGAACTTGGGGGTTGAACAATGTGTTCAAACTTTCAAGGATAAAGGGATGCAGACTCAATGTGAAGTGAAATTTCTCTAGAGTATCTTTGCTCTCAAAAGTTGACTTCTCTCCTCTTCCATGGTTTGGATATGGACCAATTTATAGCCTTCAAATGGAACTGAAGGGTCGAGTCAGAATGTTTCCAGTATAAGGAAGGCCAAGGATCATGGAGCTCGTGACGTGACATGGAAACCCGACACAATTTTTAATTTTGAGAACCAAACCAATTGTACGTGGGTTGTAATGGTGCAACCTTTGTATACACATGTTGTTTAACTAGGAGAGCGCGTATATGTGGAAAAATATGATTTTTTAGCTCTGGAAGGTACAACAAGGTACTTCAAGTTTGTAGAGGGAAATGGAAAGGCCATCAAAGCAAGTTGCATGGGGTGAGGCAAAATTTTCTATAACATATATGATCCAGGAGCCACCCTCTAATTGCAATCCCTCTTCTGAAAGGCTATTTTCTACCCTATTCATGTCCCCATATATAAGAGATAAAGAGATGTGTGAGAAAGTTCTCATTTGAGATTGTATATCATCATATAGAGGTTGCAAAGTGAAATTTCTGGGTGAAGTTTTCTTTTGTAACCATTGGATAACTAGAAGTGAATCCCCAAAAATTTGTAAATGTGAAACACCATATTCTTGGGCCAACAAGGGTGTTAATTTGATAGCCATCAACTCACAATGATTATTAGTTTCCTATCTTATCCCAACTTTGAATGATATAGTGTGATTGGAGGAAAGATGCAAGATTCCTCCTTAACCTCCTTTTGGAGGATTTCTTTGAGAGGCACCATCAAAGTGTGCCCAAGGAAAGTCCTCATTGATTGCTTCTTCTTTCATAACCTATCTTTTTGTTTTTCCTCAACCTATGGATGAAAATTTAAAATATTTAGAGACTAAACTACACATTTGAGAGGTAAGGTCTCCTTTCCTTCAAATAGCTTCAGGTTTCTAGCGAGCCATACTCCCAAAGCCATATTGAGTGGAAGAGAGATAAACTTCTTTGTGTCTTTGTTTGTATACCACAACCTAAAGGCTTCTTCAATATTTCCTCATTCCCATACATTCTTTAACCATGTCATACTTTCCACTTCTTTCCAGACCTCCTTTAAAGAGGAACACGTGAGAAGTATGTGATCTATGGTTTCATCTGCTTTTTGACATAAGCTACACCAACATGGGCCAATTTTTATTTTTATTTTTGTAGCACCTCCCAAGTAGGAGCCTTTTTATTTAGAATTAACCACATGAAAATTTTATTTTTGGATGTAACATCCCATTTTCGAAGCCCTAATTATATGTAATTAATCATGTCTACTGATTTCCATGCCATGGCATATAAACATTGTAAATGCATTATTATTTGATTGAAAAATGCCAACCTGCTCACTGATGGATGAAGACTTAAAGTACAGGCCATGAGACCACGAGAGGGATTAGTGAGGGGGCAGAGAGAGGGGATTCATGTGCAAAATACGCCAAGCTACCTTGATGAATGATGTGGAGGAAATGACCATAATTTCCTCTAGCTTGCAACTAAATCAATTCAGTTAATGAGAAGGGGTTGGTAGTTGAACAACCAACCACCCCTAATGAATAAAGCTATGGGAGTTGGGTGGATAGAGAGTAGTTTCAACTCGGTTTCCAAGATTGACCTGCATACTACTAACATAAGAAACGATGCACGCATGTGTGCAAGATGTTATCACATGCTAATTTGTATTAATTTTTCCAAAGCATCTTGCCCTTGTGCTATCTTTCCACTCAGATTTTAAAACTTTTTCTCCAGCTCCGTCAATATCCCATCACCTAAATCCTTCACTCGACTAATCATCCAAAATAGTCATGTCCTCCATGAGTCAAAATTGGCAAACATCCCAAACCTATATCTAGCCTTAATGCTTATCTAAATTTCTTGGTCCCATCACTTCATTCATTTTTACCCTTATTATCATATTCCTTTTGAAAATTAAAAATATTCCTTTTATTAAGATTAAGCTCCTTTATCCTATCCACAAAGTCATGTGATGAACCTCATATGCCCAAAGTCCTTAGAAAAATGAAAAAAGGTTTATAATTATTAATATAAATATTTTATATTAATATTTAATCCAATATACAATTCATGTCAAATCATGGGCACGAATCTCAAACTAAGTGGAAAAGTCAAAGGGTGGATGGAGGGCACATATCCATTTCGGGGGTTGAAAGTAAAAGGCAATTAATTTTTCAAAGTGGTCCCGAAATCCAAACCACTATGTTTTATGTTGGAGTACGTGTTACTACATGATGCATTTCAGGAAATGGAGTGGTAAGTATTAAAACCACTCTCCGCAAGCTCCAAAATACTATCACAATATCATTTTTGTATTTAAATTTATAAATGTATGGTGTGAGTATTTACGAGGTAAAATGAAGATGAATTTTCCAGAAGTACGTTTCAAAATAAACCATGAAGTTTCCAATGCTATAAAGAAATTTTTCCTCATGGTGGAAAATTTCTACATAAGTAAAAGGGGAAGATCAAGGGATATTTTCCAAAGATGGTTTCCAAGACACGGTTTTCAAAACCACGGGAAACAAACCAGTAAATAGTTTTCACAGTGAAATGGTAAATATTTATTGGGCAAAACAAGACATGGTTTTCAAAACCATGTCTTGTTTAATTTAAGCAATAAATGGTTTTTCAAAACTATGTCTTGTTTAATTTAAGCAATAAATGGTTTTTCAAAACCATGTCTTGTTTAATTTAAGCAATAAATGGTTTTTCAAAACCACATGCATGAATTAAAATATGGAAATTGAATTTTACAGGATAAAAAATATTTGGGAATTATTTTTTATTCAAATATATTATTCCCAAATATTTAAGGAGAATATGGATAAACAAAATTAGATTTGAAAAAGCACAAGTGGCATTTCAAAGAGAATGTGGCAATCAATTTCCGTAGCAGTTGAGGAGCAAAACAAATTTACAAGACGATTTCTGGGTGAACGAGAATGAATTTTTAAAATTCAAAGGAGGTTATTGTCAAGCACGGATCCAAGAACATTAACCTTGTTCATTTTTTACACAGGTGTCAAGGATTGGGAGATTCAAAGGAATCTTGGAGCCCTATTTTTCAGTTTCATGATTTCCTATTCGAGACATGTTTTTATGACACATATTCCGGCTAGCTGGAGATGAATTTCAAGAAGTTGAGAGAGGTTTTTCTTTAGAATGATCTTATCTACAAAAAACGCTCTCAGTTTTTACACAACTATTATGGTTTGAGAATTACAAGTGGCGTATTGAAGCCTATTTTTTCTATTGAAAAGCAGGAGATCAGTTAAAACATGTCATGTTTTGTTTGTAACTGTTTCTATTTTAGGAAAGGGATTGAAATGCCAAAAGAGCCAAAATCTAGATCTTGAAACGTTTTCTTTCTTATCATTATAACCGGTTTGAAACTGAAGAAACTCAGATTTTATAAATATTAGGAGTTTCAAATGTATTAGGAGTTGGCAGAAGTGCAAGGGCACGATTTTATCTATTTGGAACTTGAATGTAGTTTTATGAAGCTGAATAGAATGCACATGCAGATGTCCTGAATTTTCCATAAAAAGATTCTAATGGTGGTGGTCTGAGATTTGTCTTCTTTCTTCGTATGTATTTCCTATGTTCTTGATTTCATTTTCACTGTCTTCTGTTTAAATTGGATAGTTAAAGTCCCAAAATTCATTTTATGATGCTCTCGGCTTAAGCAATTTAAACTCTGTAAAGTTCTTCCTAACTAAGTCAGAATTCATTTTATCTAATGCTCTGATGCAGTTATATGTTTTTCCTTTTTGATTACACTCTGCAAATTACAATTTATAACTCAGATTCATCGCCTCATTTAGCATTTATCCTCTAGAGAATTCTACCGACCAGTCAGTGCTTCCATTCATTTTCATAAGTTTGACTCCATAGCCCTAGGTGTCCCTCCCCTACCTTGCTAGAGAAATTATAAAAACCCTTCAAAGCAAAAAAACCTAGCCATTGACTTGTTAAACAAAACTCATATGTTAAAGACCAAGTGACAGGAGAGAGCCCTATCTGAGCTGAGCAGGCTAGTGCCTAGCTCTAAAGTGGTTTGTAGGTTGCTTCTGTCGTTTGTTTTATCAGCTGAACAAATTTAGTGCTAACATTTTGGTGCTGTTGTCGAGGAGCGAAGGTGAAATATTCCCTGAGATAAATGACAAAGTTCAGATCCGAGTACTGATGGTGAAAAGTATTGAGACATAGAAATGTTACACATCATTCACCTAGCGAATCCATTTTCAAGAATCTAGAATTCAAATTTTTCATGGCGACTCCACTGTTGAAAGACTCAGTAGCCTAAAGATTTTATTGATAATTCCACTACTTCAAGATGGATCAAAGATCTGCAAGGTATGCTCCAATGAATCGCTCTCATATTCCTGTCTTTCCAAATCATATTCCTCACATAGATTGGCAAAAATATTTGTCTAAATTCGAATATGGGAAAGGAAATGATGATGCCTTTCACTTGATTAGATTTCACATGCACATATGTAAGCTGGGGGTTGAATTTCATGAGGATTGTTTGATGAAAATGTTTATGGCTACTCTAGAGGGGAAAGAAACATTATGGTATGAAGGTTTAAAACCAGGTCGCTTATACCCTCTTAAGGATTTCCACATAACATTCTTTAAGCATTATGGAGAATCTAATCCTTCATTCTTGGTGTTTGAAGATTGTTGTGAATTTTGTGAACATTTAATTAAGTACCTTGATAATTTTTTTGGTAATGAAGAGTGTATGAGTGATGAAATCATAGAAGCCCTTTATGAATATTCATCCCAACAACAAATAATAGCCCCTCCTTTGGCTGAAGATGAATCTGATCAAGAAGTTGTTGCAAAAAGTTATTTTTCTTCTCCTGAACTTGATGAAAATATTCAACAATATTTCCAGCAAGACAAAGTGTTTCAAAGTTGTCTTTCTTCCCCTGTGAATGATGTGGTTGTTCAAATTTTAAGTGGCTTAGACATGGATGAGGGTTCTAAAACTGCATCTATGGAGACCTCACATAGTGAACCAATAAATGACATAGAGTTTCAGGAAAGCAACAAAACATTGTTTGCCACTTTTGAATCAGATATACATAAAGATAATGAAGAGGCAGTTGTTTTATTTGATTCCTTTGAAAATCATAGTTTTGGAAATGCATCTATGGGAACTCTAGACTATGAAATAGTTCATGTTGTTAGATTTTCACATTTGCAAGAAGATTATGAGCAGGAACTTATTTCCCTTCATTCATTTGAAAGTCAAAATGACTGTCCTCAAGCAAAATTCCAGAAGATTAATAAAACCAAATCAGAATTGTTTGATGAACAAGAGGATAGCCTTGATACACATAATATGGTTGTCATATTTGAATATGTTCAAGGATGTATGCATGTTTTTTTTGATATGCATGGAAGAGTAGACAAACCTATCGCTGCCATTTCATTTGACAATGTTTTTAGAACTGAAGAAATAGAGCAAGAACAACAAATGCTTATGAAAGAGGCTTGTCTTTCTGTTTTTGTTCATCAAGAAGATTTTTTTTCATGGTTTTCAAGATCCCGTGGCCATCCTATTACAATCATCAGTGAAGGATGAATTTTTTTCATTCATAAGCTTAGATTTTGGATTCAATTTTTGTTTTGAGCTGCCATATTTTACATTTTTCTGTCTGCTTAAGAAAAATGTGAGCAGAGGACAATCAGGAAGCCAATTGCTTGATTGGTTGCAATGGCATTTTAGCATCACTTGATTGAGTATTCATTTCAACATTTTTAGGGTAGATATGAGTGTGCAAATAAGCTTGTTGGTCAAGTAGTTTTCAGTTTGGGTTTTCAGTAGTGTGTACATTCATATTGTAGTGGTGTATTTAACATTCAGTTTTCTGTTGAGAACAATGTACATACTTTGGTTTTCAATGGATACTGGTGATAGGTCAGAGCAGGGTACACACATGTTTTGGGAGCATCCCAATGGATCAAGCAACGAGTCTACAAGTTCTTTGCTACCTCACTGGGAGGATAACATCCCCATTGGAGCCAATGTGATCACATGCTAATTTGTATTAATTTTTCCAAAGCATCTTGCCCTTGTGCTATCTTTCCACTTAGATTTTAAAACTTTTTCACTAGCTCCGTCAAGCTCCCATCACCTAAATCCTTCACTCGACTAATCATCCAAAATAGTCATGTCCTCCATGAGTCAAAATTGGCAAATATCCCAAACCTATATCTAGCCTTAATGCTTATCTAAATTCCTCGATCCCATCACTTCATTCATTTTTACCCTTATTATCATATTCCCGTTGAAAATTAAAAATATTCTTTTATTAAGCTTAAGCTCGCTTATCCTATCCACAAAGTCATGTGATGAGCCTGATATTCCCAAAGTACTTAGAAAAATGGAAAAAAGGTTTATAATTATTAATATAAATATTTTATATTAATATTTAATCCAATATACAATTCACGTCAAATCATGGGCACGAATCTCAAACTAAGTGGAAAAGTCAAAGGGTGGATGGAAGGCGCATATCCATTTCGGGGGTTGAAAGTAAATGGGGTTAATTTTTTAAAGTGGTCCTGAAATCCAAACCACTATGTTTTATGTTGGAGTATGTGTTACTTCATGATGCATTTCAGGAGATGGAGTGGTAAGTATTAAAACCACTCTCCGCAAGCTTCGAAATACTATCACAATATCATTTTTGTATTGATTTAAATTTATAAATGTGTGGTGTGAGTATTTACGAGGTAAAATGAAGATGAATTTTCTAGAAGTACATTTCAAAATAAACCATGAAGTTTCCAATGCTATAAAGAAATTTTTACTCACGGTGGAAAAATTCTACAGAAGTAAAAGGGGAAGATCAAGGGATATTTTCCAAAGATGGTTTCCAAGACACGGGTTTCAAAACCACGGGAAACAAACTGGTAAATATTTTTCACAGTGAAATGGTAAACATTTATTGGGCAAAACAAGACATGGTTTTCAAAACCACGGGAAGCAAGCAATAAATGGTTTTTCAAAACCATGGGCATGAATTAAAATATGGAAATTTAATTTTATAAGATAAAAAATATTTGGGAATTATTTTTATTCAAATATATTATTCCCAAATATTTAAGGAGAATATGGATAAATAAAATTAGATTTGAAAAAATCACAAGTGACATTTCAAAGAGAATGTGACAGTCAGTTTCTGCAGCAGTTGAGGAGCAAAGCAGATTTACAGGATGATTTTTGGGTGAACCATAATGAATTTTTAAAATTCAAAGGAGGTTATTGTCAAGCACGGACCCAAGACCATTAACCTTGTTCACTTTTTACAAAGGTGTCACGGATTGGGAAATTCAAAGGAATCTTGGAGCCCTATTTTTCAGTTTCATGATTTCTTGTTCGAGACATGTTTTTGTGACACGTATTCCGACCAACTGGAGATGAATTTTAAGAAATTGAGAGAGGTTTTTCTTCAGAACGAGCTTATATACAAAAATAACTCTCTGTTTTTACACAACTATTACGGTTTGAGAATTACAAGTGGCATTTTGAAGCCTATTTTTTCTCCTGAAAAGCAGGATATCAATTAAAACGTGTCATGTTTCGTTTGTAACTGTTTCTATTTTAGGAAAGGGATTGAAACACCAAAAGATCCAGAATCTAGATCTTGAGACGTTTTCTTGCTTATCATTGTAACCGATTTCAAACCGAAGAAACTTAGATTGTATATTATTAGGAGTTTCAAATGTATTAGGAGTTGGTAGAAGTGCAAGGGCATGATTTTAGCTATTTGGAACTTGAATGTAATTTTCTGAAGTTGAATAGAATGCACATGAAAATGTCCTGAATTTTCCATGAAAATATTTTAATGGTGGTGGTCTAAGACTTGTCTTCTTTCTTGGTATGTATTTCTTGTGTTCTTCATTTCATTTTCACTGTCTTCTGTTTAAATTGGATAGTTAAAGGCCCATAATTCATCTTGTGATGCTCTTGGCTTAAGCAATTTAAATTGTGTAAAGTTCTTCCTAACTAAGTCAGAATTCATTTTATTTATTGCTCTGATGCAGTTATATGTTTTTCCTTTCTTCTTACAATCTACAAATTACAATTTATAACTCTGATTCATCTCCTCATTTAGCCTTTATCCTCTGGAGAGTTCTACTGACCAGTCAATGCTTCCATTCGTTTTCAGAAGTTTGAATCCATAGCCCTAGGTGTCCCTCCCCTACCTTGCCAGCGAAATCATAAAAACCCTTCAAAGCAACAAAACCTAGCCATTGA
>ML820256.1:65830-83342 GCA_009831015.1 Picea engelmannii
CCCTAGCTAGTTTATTTCCATTCTGTCTGTAAGCATATTTCAGTCATTTGTTATTAATGAAATGAAGTCTTATTTCCGCTGCATCTCTGCGTTTATGTGTATTTCTGTATTTCATTGTGTTCCTACATAAATCCGGATCAACCTTTCATAGTGTTGACAAGTTCTTCTATACATAAGAAGTACTTGTTGATAGTTTCGTCTTCATCCATCTTTAACCGCTCAAATTTCAGTCTCTGAATCTGAAGTTTTGCATCTTTCACCTTTTCACTACCTTCATAACTACTTATTAGCTTGTCCCACATAATTTTTGTTGAATCACAATGTATGATTTTGACAAACTCGACTTCTACAAGTCCACTGAGGATGACATTCATTGCTTTTTCATTAAAGCTAAACTCCAACTTATCATCTTTTGAGGCCAAGACTATAGGCTTCACATATCCAGTTTCAACGACATCCCAAACATCAGCACCCAAAGACATTAAATATGTTCTCATCCTTATTTTCTAGAAGGCAAAGTTTGTTCCATCAAACATAGGAGATCTATTAGTTGAACTTCCTTCATGACTAGTTGTGTTCAAGCTTAAGGATCTACCTTTGATCAAAGGCATTGGATCTGATACCAATTGTTGGAAATATAACTGAGAGGGGGGGGGTGTGAATCAGTTATATATAAGCTTGAAACTTTTCTTGTTATTTTCTGATTCTTTCTAGATTATTATTTAATGTGTTGCTGATAACTTAACATGCATAGATATGCAATATTTGATCAATCACATATAATACACGGAGACGTTGATTTTCATGAGGAAACCCATAAAGGGTGAAAACCTCTTCTTCTTAGGATGTCAATCAAGCTCCAACTTTCATGTACATCACAATCTTTGAGCTCCAACTCAAATATGAGGCTGCAACCTCTGATAGCAAGCTACAACTTGCAGAGAGCACCAACTCTCAGATTTCTCTAGAACCAACTAGATGGAAGCACCAATTCTCAGGTTTCTCTAGCACCCACTAGATGGAAGCACCAACTCCCACAATATCTTCTAGCACCAACTAGAATTTAGAGGGCTGCAATTCTCCCTAGCACCACCCTATCACCTTGATTGAATCTTACAAAACTTTACTTACTTGCTCTATCTCTGATATGGTCTATTACAGGTCCATGTCTCCTCTACCTTCTTTAGCTTCTATGCTCTGTTCTGCTTCTGCATCTTTCTCCTTCTATGCTCTTCTCTTTTTCCTTCTGCGCACCTCACACCTCTGTTTATATTCTCTTCTCCCTTTTATGCTCTGTGTTGCCTCTGCATGCTATATGTCGTGCCACTGATCTCTACTTCAGAGCTTACACTCCATATCCTTCTACCCACATGCATAACTATCGAAAAAGCTTCTCCTCTTCTCTGTTCTGCATATATTTCTCACTCAAGTCCTCTACCTGATCATAATGACAACTCTTCATCTTCTTAGGTGGTTACAATGAATCTGTTCATCATCAGTGGTCATTATCCAAAGATTCTTTGGCTTCTCTGGCAGTCACAACTCTTCGTCTTCTCTGTTAGTTACAACCAGTCATTTTTGGATTCTTTGGCTTCTAATCCCCTTCCTTCACATGACCACAAGCAGTGACCATATGCTATCCAAAAAGGTGCTTTGCAATCTTGGGCTTTGGGTATTCATCTACGAGTCACTCTGACTCTCCCAACTCCCGATCTCCGAAGTAGAGCTTAATTATGCTATCTCCATTCCCTTTATCCTCCGACGATGTGACCTCCGGCTATGAACCGGGGCTTAATCTCCTAGGCGATTCGTGACTTCGTGTATCCGATAATTTGTTTGTGAGTCACCTTGTTTCTCCCAACCCCCGATATCCGAAGTGGAGCCTAACAAAGTGCTAGATCCTCCCTTAACCTTCGCTGATGTGACCATGGCTGTGACCACAGGCCTAAATTCCGGACGCTTCACGACTTCGCGTATTGGGACTTTGGAAATCAACTCGCCCCTTTCTTCCAAAACCCAAACCCCGACTCTATGCTTGCCAGATCAATGGTCCAAACTCTTCCTTTGATCGACGCTTTCGATCAAATCACAACTTTGCGTGTCGGGCATTTGGATGTGAGCCAACCTTGACTCTCCCGACTTTCGAGCTCCCGATTCCCGATTCTCCGCTCTCATTTGATCGATGGTCTGAGACTCCCCGTGATTTGACGACTCAGATCAAATCATGAGTTTGCGTTTCACGACTTTGGAGGATGGCTCTCTTCTTCCTTGCTCCAGACTCTCAATTTCTGATTTTGCGAAATATCCTTCTTACGAAAGGAATCAACGGTTCGATCTTCTCTGATCCAATGGTCCAGATTTCTTCTCCTACGTGTGCAGAGCGCTAAGGCTCATACACCTTGGTTTGTTTGGATGGTTGTTGGTCTTCTGAATCGATGATCCAATGACCACTTTCGCTTTCCCTCCTGATCTTATGACTTCCTCAGACTTAGAAGATTTTCTAAGTATTCAAAGGCTTTGACCTTTTTTCCTCCTACAAGTCTGTCTCTTGGACCTCATCTGCATTTCTGGAAAGCGTTGTCCCTTCTCAGCTTTCTCTCCAATGTAATGGTAAATCCACTATCTCTTTTGAGCTTTTGACTTCGTTTAGGGTCTCAAAGGGTTTCGATCCTTTGGATCTCAAGGGCCTTTCTACTACACTTCTGGCAGTCCTGTGCTCATCCTCCTGAGCTTGCAAACAACAATTCCCGATGCTATCATCACTGCTTTCATGTTTTCCATCATTTCTGCCAATATGCCATCGGTGTTGTTTTTCTTTCCATCAATGACAAGCACACTCTTCCTGTAAACATGCCGACAATCCCCCCCTTTGGCATTGATGGCAACCCTGAAAGGATGCACTATTCTTCCTAGACCTCCAATTGTAGCCAACCACACCCTTTTTTTTCTCCCCCTTTGACATCAATGTCAAAGAGAACTGAGAGTGACTCTGTTCTCCCCCTGAATCACCCTCCCTCTGATTAGATATACTATGAGAACTGTCCCCCTGATCGGATAGACTATTTTAACTTGATAACAGGGTCACGTCCAACTTCTGGCGTAGATAATCAAACTGGGCTTTTGGAAGTGGTTTAGTGAAGATATGAACAATCTGATCTTTGGATGGAATATAATGCAAAGAAACAACAATGTTGATTACTTATTCCCTCAAGAAGTGATACTTGATGGGTATATGCTTGGTCTTGGAGTGAAATACAAGATTCTTTGACACACTAATTGCACTAGTATTATCACAATGAATTGGAATCTATGTAGTATATTTGACCTCCAAGTCTGCAAGTGTCTGAATCATCGACAATACTCGGGTACAACAAGAGACAACTGCAATGTATTCAACTTCTGTAGTTGATAAGGAAATGGAACCTTGCTTCTTTCTCAACCATTCTACAAGAGAATATTCTAAGAAGAATGCACCTCCACTCGTGCTTTTCCTTTCATCCATGCAATTATCCCAATCAACATATGAATAGACTAATAATTAAAAATTATGATTCCCAGGATACCATAGGCCATAGTTCATTGTTCCTTTCAAGTATCTGAATATTCTTTTGACAGCTAGAAAATGACTATGTTTAGGTGCAGACTGATACCTTCCTACCATTCCAACAACATACATTATGTCTGGATGAGATGCTGTGATGTACAACAGGTTGCCTATCATAGACCTATATGAACTCTGATCAACATCAGGTGAGTCATCATCCTTGCTTAACTTGCATCCAATGACCATAGGTGTGCTCATAGGTGTAGAATCTTCCATTTGAAACCTTTTCAATATTTCTCTTAGATATTTCTCTTGAGAAAGAAATATTTCTTCATACCTCTGAGTAATTTACAGACCATGACAGTTCCCCTATCATAGACATTTCAAATTCAGACTACATGGCAGAAGCAAACCATTGTACCAATGAATCATTATTACTTCCGAAGATGATGCCATCTACATATACCAACACAATGAGCAAATCATTATGCTCTATTTCGATATATATATTGCAGTCAACTGTTCCTCTCTTGAACCCTTTGTCTTGAATATACTTATCCAATCTGTAATACTAGGCACAAGGAGCTTGTTTCAACCCATATAAGGCTTTCTTCAGCTTGCAGACAAATTCAGGGTTATCTGACAATTGGAAACCCTCTAGTTGTTCCATATAGACTTATTCTTTTAGATCTCCATTTAGAAAGGCTGACTTGACATCCATTTGATAGAATTTAAACTTCTTATGACAAGCATAGGAAAGAAACATTCTAATAGCTTCTAATCTTGCTACGAGCGCAAATGTTTCATCAAAATCTAGTCCTTCTATTTGAGCATACGCTTTGCAGACCAATCTAGCCTTATTTCTTACAATATTTCCTTGCCCATTCATCTTATTTTTGTAGATCCATTTGGATCCTATTACATTTTTATTTTCCAGCCTAGGAAAAAGTTCCCAAGTGTCATTCTTTTCAATCTGATCCAGTTCCTTATTCATTGATTTTAACCAATTTACATCTTTACTAGACTCATTAAAGTTCTTGGGTTCCACCATGGATATGAAGGCTATATGTGATTGCTCAGTGTCTTTGATTATCCATCTCCTTGTTTGAACACCTTTGTCTTTCTCACCAATTATCTGACTTGCAGGATGATTCTTTTGAGTAATTCTGGAGGAAGGATTTGATATTGATTGTTGCCTTGACTCTTCTTGTATGTGTGTCTCTTCTCCACACAATTCATCATCTTCTCGTGACTCTATGATTTGCTGCTCTTCATTTTCATTATTCTCATCATCTTCTTTATCTGACTCAGTGCTTGTTTTTTGTTGATCTTTTACAGGGGATTCTTCATCAATTTGAACATCAATATAGTCTACTAATTTATGAATTCTTTTGTTAAATCATCTGTATCCTTTACTATTCGTTGCATTTCCTAAGAATATACCTTCATCAACTCTATCATCAAATTTTCCTAGATGATCATCATTATTTTTTATGTAGCATTTACTTCCAAATACTTTGAAGTCCTTGATTGATGCAGGTCGACCAAACCACAATTCATATGGAGTTTTATCATTGTTCATCCTTAGATGCGCTTTGTTTAGAATATGAATAGTCCTGTGAACAACCCCCACCCAGAAAGTCAATGAAATGTCCCTTTCACTCATCATAGCCCTTGCCATCTACTGAACTGATCTATTTTGGCATTCTACAACTCCATTTTTTTGGGGAGTACCTGGAATAGTATATTCTCTTTTAATTCCATGTTTGTCATAGAATTCTTTGAAATCTCTTGACATAAATTCTCTTCCTCTATTTGAGCGAATGGCCTTTAACTTTATTCCTATTTGATTCTCATCTAATGCCTTAAATGTTTTGAACTTCTCAAATGCATCATACTTTTCTCTCAGAAAGACAACCCATGTAAGTATGGAGAAGTCATCAATGACCAGCATAAAGTAACGTTCTCCTCCAGTTCCTTCCTTTCACGATGGTCCATATAGATCCATATGAACAATTTGAAGTTGTTTCTCTGAAGATGTGAAGCTCTTCAATTTGAATTGAGCATGAGTCAACTTCTCCATTTGACATGATTTGCATACAAAGTTATGAGGCTTAGATATTCTTGGAAGATCTTTCACAACACCTTCATTATTTAGTTTGACAATATGATCAAAATTTAAGTGTCCAAGCCTTCTGTGCCATAACTAACTTTCATTAAATTTTCTTAAATGTCATTTCTCCTTATATTCCTTCAGAACATAGCCATTTCTTTCAGTTCTAACCCCTTTTTCAATCAGCTCTCACGTGTTCTTTATTTTTTATTTTTATAATCCTTGGCAGTGAAAGTGAATTCACATCCTCTGTCACACACCTGACTCACACTAATAATATTATTCTTTAATCCCTCAACAAATAATACATCTTGAGCTTTGCCTCTTCCATCATTTAATCTTACTAGACCTTTAAATCTGATCTTTCCTGGAGCATCATTTCCAAAAGTTACATTTCTTGATTTACTTTTTTTGAGTGATAGGAGCTTACTTTTGTCACTTGTCATATGACTGGAGAATCCGTTGTCAATATACCAGGGGTTGTTTTGTCTTTGAGCCAACAACACTAATCCACACTTGTTATCTTCTTTATTCTTCCAAACCTCAACGTTTTCAGCTCTGTGATTTGAGTCTGGCTTATAGTTCTTTAAGCGACAGTCTGCAGCTTTATGTCCATAATTATGGCAGATGTAACATTCTGGTTCATTGAATAAAGGATCATAACGATTGTTATGCTTATTTTGTGTCTTTTTCCCAACCATCACATGATTTACAGTTTGTGGTTGTTTGTTACTTGGATGTCTCATTCTTTTTTGTGGCAGATATTTAATCCTTGGCTGTCTTGATTGCTCATGGATAAATCTTAAAGAACAATTTACAACTTTGTGGCCAAAGTTAGAGCAGTAAAAACAATATCCATAGAAAAAATCTTTGTACTTGGAAAATGGTTGTCTTCTTTGAGCAGGTCGATTTTTTCCATGCTGATGGTTTCCTTGAGCAGAGGGTGTATTATTTCTTTGTTCTACAGATTTAGTTTTGGTACCTTTTCCTTCACTCCTCCTTGGAGACTGGTTCTCTTCCTTTGTTTCTACAGGTTTGTTGTTGTTAATGGTTGTAGATTTGACAAACTTGATGGACTCTTTGTTGTTTGGCTGACCACTACTTGATCCCTCTTCATAACCCAAACCAGTTTTCAACTTTGAATTCCTTTGCTGATTCATAATGGAGGTTAATCCTTCCGAGGCTTTAATACTTTTCAGATTCTGATGATGTAAGGCCTGAAATTTCTCTAGATCTTTTCTGACAATCACTACTTCAGCTTCCAATTTTTCACCTTTTGTTTCAGCTTCCTTCAATTGTTGTTTGAGGATGTATTCAATCTTCTTAGCTTATTCTAACTTAACCATCAACACAACAATTTGTTTGGATGGTTCATTGCATGTTTTCTCATACCTGAGCAATAACTGTTTTTCTTTTCTTTTCTTTTCTCTGAGTCTATTAATCTCTTCCATGGTACTGACAAGTTATCCTTCAAGATCTACTACTGTTTCACAATCAATGAACTCACTTCCTGTATCTTCAGTGTTTAGATCTTCTAAATCTATTAGCATGATATCATTTATTTTATCTTCAATAGAAGAGTCACTGCTTTCATCATCTGAGGGATCGTCATCATTGTTTACACAAATGATTTTCTTCTTAAAATTATTCTCTTTATAGACCTTCTTCTGCTTGCCCTTCTCTTCATCATCATATGTATGATCCTTTCCTTTGTGAGGAAACTTAGATGAAAAATGACCTATCTTACCACAGTCAAAACATTTGAAGGTCAGTTTACCTTTGTATTTTCCCGATCCTTTCGTCAGTCTTCTCACAAAATTTGCTTCAATCTCATCTATACCGAAATTACAGTTTCGCCCGTTTCTGTGTTCTGATCGAATTTTTTAGACAACGTTGGAATGCGCATACCTTTCCTCGAAGTAGCTCAAGCATCCATTATCCATTATGCCATAGAAGTAGTCTTTCCTTTCCTTGAGTTCGTAAGCTGGTGTGCGGAGCAGTATTCTCAGGAAGAAAGAGCCATTTTGAATAAATTAGGGTTAGAGGTTTTATGTGAAATAGATAATCTGTCGCTTTGACACACCCTCAATATACTAGAGTCAGCCCTCATAGTGTACGTGCCCTTCGAGGAGGAAAAAATGATCACAATTTATAGAGAATTCCCATCAGAAGTAAAAACCCTGTTTCTGCAAACCATTGTCAAACTTGAACATTATTATGAGAGTCTGTCGTTTCCTTCTAGTGTAAACGTCATGGTCATTAAAGTCCAATGGGCTTGTTCTTTGCTTAGTCAAATTTTAGGGTTAGATAATGACAAGTTTATAGTAGAAGTCATCTTAGGTTTCCTGTTGAATTTCTTTATGCTAGGGTCTGGTCAGTCAGTCAGTGTCAATTTTGACAAATTCATAGCTGACAATATGCATCAACAACTGGTAAAATTCAATTCATTGAGACACTTTAGATACTACACGCACTTGCTGAGAGTGTTCTTGGAATCTAACAAAACCGAATTTCCCAAAACTGCATTTATTTCGACTGAATGTAAAAGGATCACCATGCTTATTTTCATAAATAAGATTATGTCAAGGGTGTATAATATTATCTTCAGTTCATACCTGCCAAGGGTTCTGGAGGAAATGAAAATTTCTTTACAACCAAATCCAGAGAGCAGGGTAGGAGATTGGATGTTGTTTTTACAGTCTACTGTGATTTGGGTATATGGCTATCAAGAAGGACCTTACCTTTTACCAATATTTTTGACTCCCAGAATATTTGCTTCAGAGTTCATTAGACAAAGTGATTCAGGTGGATATCGGTGGCCACTCACCTTTTCCAACTGGCTCAAAACAATTTTCTAACAATTTTAGCAATTTACTATTTTTAGCAATTTTAACTTGCAGGGCCATTTTGAGGGCCTAAATGAAGGTTTTTTGGGATCGAGATTCTAAATGATAACCTTCGGCATGATTGAGGCCCCAAAATGAATCTCCTCAACGATACCTTTCCAACAGCCTATCATACGCCTAAAATGGAGATCGTATGCAAAAGTTACGACCCTGGGAAGTTAATGTACTAACTTACCCAAACGGGGCCCACATGAATTTTGACGCTTCATCTCCTAGGGTTAGGTATTTGGATGTCTAGGGTTTTTGGAATTAATGTTTATTGTAAAAAGGCCTTTAGAGCTTCATTGTAACCATCTTCTTGCGAATGCGAGTAGCCATCACATCTCTACTCAAGAGATAAATTGCCACCATTCTAGCGAGTCTTTCACTCTGTATTTTACAGTCTCTGTACATTTATTTCATTAATAGAAATCGTGTATTACTGTATATATGTGTTTATGGTTTCATATCTGATACATTTCTATTATATTATTGAATATATGTGATATTTCTGTGCATTTCTTTATTATATCTCCACTCTCATTTCGTGCCGAAAATAATTCGGATCACAAAGGATCATCTCAGAGACAAAGCATTTTCTAAAAGCACACAAGGCTTCTAGCTTAAAATTTCCTTTCATGGTAGGACCTTTTGTGGTAAAAAGCAAGTCCCATTTTCCTCAGATCCAATCCAAACTCAATGAATTTGGGTTGACACAATTTCAAGGAAGGAAATATGATCCGCATAAGATCATATCAAAGAGAAGATTGGCGAGTAGACAAGGTCCCTATGAACATCAATATGTTGAAGGATTTGATAAACTGGCTAACCTGGAAACCTATATAGAGATGAAGGTCACTTTGCAACACGATCAGATTAAACCAATAGAGTTTTCCCCTTAGCAAATCCAGACACAGAGAGCTTCTCCAAAATTGATTATTAAAGCCCCAAAGATGAGTGTTTATAACAAAAGGAGCAGTTTAGAGGCACTAGGTGCTAGTATTCAACAAGATATTCCCAAGAAATTGAAAATCACACCATCTTCTCAAGTGGTTGACCTGGAAGAAGAAGAACCCAAAGAGAAAACGAGCATGTATATGGTGGAAGGTGAAACCAAGAATGAAGAAGCTCGTCGAGGAAGCATGCCACAAAGTGAGAGCAACACAAGGGTTTTCAGCAGGAAGAAGCACATATTTAGCAATACACCTAGGGTAGTTTATCAATCCAAAGAAGACTTGATGAACCAGTACGCCGTAAAAGGAAGTATGGCCAACAGTGAGATAAGAGACCTGTTGCCCGAAGTAGAGAAGATCTCTCAGTGTAAAGCGTCCCTATTCACAATCAAAGATGTGGAAAGAAAGATGTTTAAAATAGCAATAGCAGATGATGATAAAGTATCTGAAATCAAGATGCACTATGAGAATATTGGTGCCCCAGACAAAGTGAAATTTCACAGGAATGATAGTGACATGCTATATTCGAACTACTTAAGTTTAAGTCTGAAACTTTCAAGATTGACAACATATGCACTTGAACTAGATGGACAATTGAAACAAGAAAAGGCATCCAACAAAGCCTGGCTGACACAGGTCAAAAGGTTAGAATCTAAAGGCCCTCAAGGGGTAAAGGCTTCTTTGGATGAGAAAGATAAGATAATCCAAGGTCTGAAGAAGAAGTTAAAGATGTCCCCTATTGAACATCCACATGCGACAGAACTAGCTACTCTAGAGCAAGAGAAAGAAACATTCAAATAAGAAGCACTTAACTACAAAGATAAAGTGTTGCAGTTATAAAAAGAGAAAGAGTATTGGTCACAATCACAGGTAGCAACATCATATATGGTTGACATTGTACCTGCTAATACAGAGGCTGGATCAAGCACTGAGGGGTTAGTTCAAGCTATGTCCCAGGTAAGCTTAAAAACATGGGAGATCAAGGGCCTCAAAGAGGTCATAGAAAAGTTAAAACAAGAAATGAAAGTGAAAGATGAGAAGATGGCTCAGCTCCACAGAGATAATCAATATTTGCAAGAGAGAGTGAGCAAGATGAAAACAAGGTTAAAGGGAAAAACACTATTACAGGGAGATAAACATGTGATCTGGGATATTATTGCTGCAGAGGCTGCTAAATTCAAGGTTTATCTAAATTTTGTAAATGACAAAGACAACGTGGCTGCCACAGCCTGAAGTAGGTGCGCCATTGCTAATGAGGTATTAGCTAAGAAACCCTCAGAATGGGCCCAAAATGCTATTGAATTGCTAAATTCTATGCCCACTGCTAATCTTAAGACTATTGGGGTCAAGGAAAGAACTGCCTTGATTATTTGGGCCAGGAGAATTATCGCCAAGCACAACCTGGTCAAATCAGTTTAGAACAAGGCCATACAAATGGAGCACAATATACATGAGTTTAAAGATACCTTTGAACAATTGTTTATCAAGGTCCTCCCACCATTTTGGGATGGCAAAGGTTCATTGTACAATCAAGAAGACTACAACTCTCTCCTCATTCAATGCAGGATGGACCATTATAAATTTGAAGCCATGGAGGAGAGTCTGAAAGGCCCAAGTTTGGTAGAGTATTTGGCTACATATTTTGAAATTTTGAATAAATTTAAAAGAGTGAAGGTTGGCTTGCCGACTATGTCCTACACCACGTTCATTGACTTAGAGATTTTGATCAAAGAGATGATGGACTACGAAATCCCCTCTGACTCACAATGGAAGGAAATTGTGCGACTAGGTAAGACGAAATGCAATTTCCCCGAAACCAGTAAATGATCTCCAGGTGTCATCAAATGTGTAGATTCGACAGAAGGTCAAAGCAAGACAAATGTCATAAAGGAAGCTGGGCAGTCAAAGAAACCCGTTCCTAGTTTTGAAACGTCTTTTGAGTAATCATTGTAAAATGGTTCATATACCGAGACTGTCAGTTGAAATTGTTTTAATCAATTTTAGAAGCTAAAACACTTCAGTTTCAACCATTGTAATCAAATTGTATAAATACTGGGATACTAGAATGAATTAATGTTGGTAGAAGTGCAAGAGCACCTTTTGGTTGTTTCAAAATCTACTGTAACTTTCTAAAGCTGAATTGAATATATATGCAAGAAGCTTTTGAAGTCTCTATGAAAAGATTCTAATGTTGGTGATATGAGTTTTGTCTTCCTTCATCATATGTATTTCCTCTGATCTTTTATTCCATTTACATTTTCATCTGTTTAAATTGGAGAATTAAGGGCCTATAATTCATCATTTTATGCTCTTGGCTTAAGCAATTTAAACTATGTATGTTTCTTCTTAGATAATTTAGAATTCATTATTGTAATGCTCTGTTGTAGTTATTTGTTTCTTTTTCCTCTTACCACTCTAATTAAATTCAAGTTATAACTCAGATTCATTGCCTCATTTAGCCTTTATCCTCTGGAGAGTTCTACCAGCTGATTATTATTTTCATTTAATTTCATAATTTTGACTCCATATTCCCGTGTGTTCCTCCCCTTCCTTGCCAACAACTTTATTAAGAACCCCCAAAACAAACCAAATCTAGCCACTGATTGCCGAAGATATATCAAGTGACACGAGAGAGCCCTCTTTGAGTTGAACAGGCTAGTGCTTCAGCTCTAAAGTAGGTTGAAATAGTTACCTCTATCATTTGTTTATTAACCAAAACAAATTTACATAGTGCTAACATTTTGGCACCGTTGCCGGGGACAAAAGTGAAAAATCTTCCCTGGGAAAAACGACTTAAAGATTTAGTTTGATCCCTGAGGGTGACAGTGGATCAAGTACCTTATTGGCTGAGATTATTTTTACCCTAGAGACTCCTTTACTAAGAGACCATTTGCACCACACCGTGTGAGACAAAAATCCTGGCTCCTAAGAAAATCCACACTAGAAGCCACTGAGACCCAGACGTTGCAATCCCTGTGTCTGACCTTGAAAAGATTGTACATAAAAGAAAAGAAAGACCCGTGACTCCAGTTTTGTGTCCGGACTAATATTTGTCTTTGTCTAAGGACAGAGTGACTAGCCTCGAAGACCTTGAATTTGATGTAAAATTTGAACAAGCACTATTTAGAACTAAGTATGAATATTGTTTAAGTGAGACCATATTTGACGAAAAGAGATTTCAACATTTGATTTTAGCCGCGTCTACCAGGCCTAGAGCAAATCCCACCCAAAACCAACATCCACTCCAACCTCTCACAGTAGACATGGAATTCAAGTTTGCCCCCCTCATACTGCCTACTCAATTGCACGATATACCTCATGACTACAACCTAAGGATCAAACTATATGACGCTGAAGGTAACATATCATCTCAAAAGCATCTAGACTGGTTCAATGATTTCATAGATTTAGAAGAGGTGGACTTTGCATATGTGAATATGAGTCTGTTTACACAAAGTCTTGCAGGAGACGTGAGGAAGTTGTTCAGAGCCCTTCCACCAGCTAGTATCACAGATTTCGAGGCCTTCGAAACTGGTTTCCTTGCAAAATGGGGAGATAAGAAAAACCCCCTTCAGTTGTTGACTCAATACAACAACATGAAGAGATCACCTGATGAAACGGTGTAGGATTTTTCAGCTTGATTCATGATTCCCGATGAAGTAAAACCCCCCCTAAGGCTGATCAACTCAAATATGCCGATTCCTTCAAAAACAACTTTGCTTTATTATTAAGAGAACGAAAGTCTGCCACTTTGGATGAGATGATGACCGATGCCATAAAGGTTGAAGTGAACCTAATGGATTCAGGGAAGATTAAAACTAATTATGGCAGAGACACGAACATAACTCAAGAAAAAGCACAGCCTTCAACACCACAAACATCAGAGGAATGATTTGAAGCGATGATGATAAATATGGAGCGAATGATGGAAAGAATGGCCCTAGGGAATAGGCATAACCCCAGAGAACATGCTGATGGTCCACCTAGAAATCCGATAAGACCAACTGTGCAACAGATTAGACTAAGAGAGCAAATAAATCAAGGAAATCAGGGGAATCAGGCAGCTCAAGCAGATCAGGCAAATCAGGGAAATTAGGCAAATGAAGGGAACCAAGGAAATCAGGGAGATCAACAAATCATGCCTCCTTTCCAAAACAATGATGTGAATGAATATTATGATGGATATTTTGAAGACAACATGAACTGTTGTGATGATAAAGAAACAAAGGTATTTTTGACCAAAGAAGAACACGACCAGTTCATGGATGCAAGTGAGATCTTTTTGCAGGGCGAAGAAGAAGGGGTATCGGTAGAAAGGGAAGATTATGAGTCTGGATTGAAAAATGCCATCATGCAATTCCAAAGGAAATATAACCTTCGAAATCAAAAAATACCTCCAAACCCTCCAAAACGTAATCCTCCAAAGGGGAATCCTACCATAGAAGCTCAAAGTAACATACCCTCTTCAAGTCAACCCAAAAAGGATTCTTCTACAAAATATTATACTGCTAAGGACTCTACTATGAAATATTATGCTGCAAAGGATACTGTGGAAAAGGGGAAGCAGAAAGAAGAACCTCAAAAGAAATTATCGACAAGGAAAGAAATAGTCTCCAAAGAGGTAGAAAAAACCCCATCCTCTTTTGATTTCGAAAGTGAGATGGCTAAGATAAAAATTTCTGTACCATTTAATGAATTGATCAAGAATAATGAGTACATAAATCATATCATCAATATGCTTAAGATGGGGCAAACCTTTGATACCCCAAACATACAAGATGATCACCCACCATCCTATTTGGGCCAAGAGTAGAAGAAAGCGGTGAAAATGAATAAGTCCCTCCTTTTTATGTCATCTTGAAAATCCACGACATGGTTATGCACAATGCTATGCTAGATTTTGGAGCATCTCACAACCTGATGCCCAAAGTGGTCATGGACTAGTTAGGTATTGAGGTCACAAGACCTTATAAGGACCCGTTCTCCTTTGATTCAAGAAAAATGAAATGCCTTGGCATGATGAAAGACATGGTGGTTTCTTTGGCACAAATCCCAGCTAAGAATATGGTGATGGACGTAGTGGTCGCTGATATCCCTCCAAAATTTGGTATGTTGTTGTCCAGGTCATGGGCTGCAAAATTGAAAGGAACCCTCCAGATGGACATGTCATATGCCACTATTCCTATTTTTTTTCAAGACAAAAGAGTATACATGGAAGTTCTGCTTAAATATATGGTCAGCAATAAATCATAGCCTAGAAATCATCCTATCTATTCAGTAGAAACTGAATTAGGGTCCTCTATTTTCTTCAATGACCTGTGCTCCGAAGAAGAGGAAACAAAAATCATTATAACTGACAAAAATGAGTTTAACCAACAACTGGAGAAATTTTCAGAGCAACAAGGTGATGCAGAAGACCAGATATGGAAAATGAATTTTGATGGAGCTGTATGCAAAGAAGGAGCTGGAGCTGGTGTATGGATCAATCATCCCAAAGGAGACTCAAAATTATGCTCTTACAAACTAGTTTTCGAATGCACTAATAATATGGTCGAGTATGAAGCGTTAATATTGGGGTTGAAATTTTTGGAAGAATTACGTGCCAAAAGAATTGTTGTACTTGGAGACTCTAAACTTATCATAAATCAGATCAAGGGCATTTACCAAGCAAAACATCACAGACTGAGGGCTTACAGAAACCTGGTACTAGACCTCCTTGAGAAATTTCCAGAATGCAATCTTTCAACAATTCCAAGAGAGAAAAATCAGGTTTCTAATGCCTTAGCTACTTCAGCAGCAGTGTTCAAAGTCCCAATTTTCCCTGAAAAAAGCTACAAGGTTAAGGTCAAGTACAAGCCAACAATACCAAACAATATGAAGCACTGACAAGTCTTCGAGAATGACAAACAGATAGAAAGCTTCCTAAAAATGGAGAATGAGTTTGAGAATTTAAACATTGACGATGGATATTGCGATGATGACGTAGATGAAACTTCTTTCACAAAAGAAGGATATTTTGAGAACCAGATTGCTAGCATAGATATTGTATAGTTGAAAATCAAGATCATTCCTAAAGGCCTAGTACCATTAGAGAAACTGTTTGATAATAATGACGTAGCCAGAAGTCCAAAGATTACAGTAAATGAAGGAGATGTGGAAGATTGTAATATTGGGACTCCAGAAGATCCAAAGATCATTAAGCTGTCTAGAAAGATCAACCCTGAGGTCAAAGAGAGGTATGTAAAATTAATGAAGGAATTCCCTGATGTCTTTGCTTGGAGCTATGATGAGCTGGAAGTTTATGATACTAGTATAATCCAACATCTTATCCCAATAAAGGAAGATCACAAACCATTCAAACATAAATTAAGAAGAATAAACCCTTTGTTGTTACCATTGATAGAGAAAGAAGTAAAGAAACTGTTTGAAGCAAAAATCATAGTGTCCCCGAGGTTTTCAAAATGGGTGGCAAATATGGTGCCAGTTAGAAAAAAAAGTGGAGAAATTAGATTGTGTCTGGACTTCAGGAACCTGAATAAGGTATCTCTTAAGGATAACTACCCATTGCCCAAAATGGATCATATTTTACAGAAGGTGGTGGGCTCTCAGAAAATGTCAATGTTAGACAATTTCTCAGGATACAACCAGATCATGGTACATCCTGATGATCAAGAAAAGATGACGTTCACTACACTATGGGGAACATTCATGTATGCCAAAATTCCATTTGGTCTTATGAATGCGGGGGAAACGTTTCAGAGAGCTATGGACATATATTTTGCGGATGAAAAAGACAAATTTATTGTTATATACCTTGATGACATAACTGTGTATTCTGCCTCAGATGAGGAACACATCAAACATCTCAGAAGGGCGTCTAAAAATTGTAGGAAATTTGGTATATCATTGTATCCGAAAAAATCTAATTTTTCCATGGAAGAAGGAAAGCTCTTAGGGAATATTATTTCAAAGGAAGGGATAAATTTAGACCCTAGCAAAGTTGAAGGGATCTTGAAAATTGGCATACCCAGAAGCAAAAAGGAAGTACAATCCTTCCTAGACAAAGTGAATTTCCTGAGGAGATATTTGGCTGAAATTATACAGCATATTACCAACATGCTAAAGAAAGGAAATGAAATCAAGTGGATTCATGAGGCTAGAAAATATTTTGAAGACATCAAAGTGGCATTGATGAAGGCTCCTGTCTTGGCTAGTCCCAATTTCGAGAAAGACTTCATACTATTCTCTTTCGCCTCAGAACACACAATTGCAAGTGTGCTACTCGAGAAAGATGAATAGAATTTTGAAAATCCCATAGCGTACTACAGTAAGACATTAAAATATGTTCCTTTGAAATATGATATAATGGAGAAACAAGCATATGCTTTAGTCAAGGCATTGAAAGAATTCAAGGTTTACATCCTACATTCGCATACTATTGCTTATGTTCCCAGTAGCTCAATAAAAGACATCCTAGCATAGCCCGATCCTGAAGGAAAGAGAGGAAAATGGATTGCAGTGCTATTAGAATATGATCTTGAAATCAAGCCCACGAAGCTAATCAAAGGAAAAGGGCTAGCAAGGTTGATGGCACAGACGAATTGTGAAATTTTAGGGATAAATTTCACAACAGACCTGTCAGAAGTTACAAAAGAAGCCAAAGCGACTCCACCAGTATCTCTGAAATTTCTTGACTCTACATGGTATGCAGATATCATCTTTGTGTTGAAAAATTTGCAAGCTCCTCCTGAATACAGTAAAACAAAAGCCAGATTCCTGAAACTGAAGGCAACAAAGTTTTGTATAGTAAATGAATTGTTGTACTAGAAGGATCTAGGGGGAATTTCGTTGAGTTGTTTGATAGAAGAAGAAGCAGAGAAAACCATCAGAGAGTTCAATAAGGTGACTATGGAGGTCATCATTACTGGAAGACAACTATGCACACAATTTTGAGGGTTGGATTTTATTGGTCGAGCATTTTTCCGGATGTGTATAAAGAGGTGTCAAAATGCCATGA
>ML820256.1:83442-119510 GCA_009831015.1 Picea engelmannii
ACCTGCCAAGGGTTCTGGAGGAAATGAAAATTTCTTTACAACCAAATCCAGAGAGCAGGGTAGGAGATTGGATGTTGTTTTTACAGTCTACTGTGATTTGGGTATATGGCTATCAAGAAGGACCTTACCTTTTACCAATATTTTTGACTCCCAGAATATTTGCTTCAGAGTTCATTAGACAAAGTGATTCAGGTGGATATCGGTGGCCACTCACCTTTTCCAACTGGCTCAAAACAATTTTCTAACAATTTTAGCAATTTACTATTTTTAGCAATTTTAACTTGCAGGGCCATTTTGAGGGCCTAAATGAAGGTTTTTTGGGATCGAGATTCTAAATGATAACCTTCGGCATGATTGAGGCCCCAAAATGAATCTCCTCAACGATACCTTTCCAACAGCCTATCATACGCCTAAAATGGAGATCGTATGCAAAAGTTACGACCCTGGGAAGTTAATGTACTAACTTACCCAAACGGGGCCCACATGAATTTTGACGCTTCATCTCCTAGGGTTAGGTATTTGGATGTCTAGGGTTTTTGGAATTAATGTTTATTGTAAAAAGGCCTTTAGAGCTTCATTGTAACCATCTTCTTGCGAATGCGAGTAGCCATCACATCTCTACTCAAGAGATAAATTGCCACCATTCTAGCGAGTCTTTCACTCTGTATTTTACAGTCTCTGTACATTTATTTCATTAATAGAAATCGTGTATTACTGTATATATGTGTTTATGGTTTCATATCTGATACATTTCTATTATATTATTGAATATATGTGATATTTCTGTGCATTTCTTTATTATATCTCCACTCTCATTTCGTGCCGAAAATAATTCGGATCACAAAGGATCATCTCAGAGACAAAGCATTTTCTAAAAGCACACAAGGCTTCTAGCTTAAAATTTCCTTTCATGGTAGGACCTTTTGTGGTAAAAAGCAAGTCCCATTTTCCTCAGATCCAATCCAAACTCAATGAATTTGGGTTGACACAATTTCAAGGAAGGAAATATGATCCGCATAAGATCATATCAAAGAGAAGATTGGCGAGTAGACAAGGTCCCTATGAACATCAATATGTTGAAGGATTTGATAAACTGGCTAACCTGGAAACCTATATAGAGATGAAGGTCACTTTGCAACACGATCAGATTAAACCAATAGAGTTTTCCCCTTAGCAAATCCAGACACAGAGAGCTTCTCCAAAATTGATTATTAAAGCCCCAAAGATGAGTGTTTATAACAAAAGGAGCAGTTTAGAGGCACTAGGTGCTAGTATTCAACAAGATATTCCCAAGAAATTGAAAATCACACCATCTTCTCAAGTGGTTGACCTGGAAGAAGAAGAACCCAAAGAGAAAACGAGCATGTATATGGTGGAAGGTGAAACCAAGAATGAAGAAGCTCGTCGAGGAAGCATGCCACAAAGTGAGAGCAACACAAGGGTTTTCAGCAGGAAGAAGCACATATTTAGCAATACACCTAGGGTAGTTTATCAATCCAAAGAAGACTTGATGAACCAGTACGCCGTAAAAGGAAGTATGGCCAACAGTGAGATAAGAGACCTGTTGCCCGAAGTAGAGAAGATCTCTCAGTGTAAAGCGTCCCTATTCACAATCAAAGATGTGGAAAGAAAGATGTTTAAAATAGCAATAGCAGATGATGATAAAGTATCTGAAATCAAGATGCACTATGAGAATATTGGTGCCCCAGACAAAGTGAAATTTCACAGGAATGATAGTGACATGCTATATTCGAACTACTTAAGTTTAAGTCTGAAACTTTCAAGATTGACAACATATGCACTTGAACTAGATGGACAATTGAAACAAGAAAAGGCATCCAACAAAGCCTGGCTGACACAGGTCAAAAGGTTAGAATCTAAAGGCCCTCAAGGGGTAAAGGCTTCTTTGGATGAGAAAGATAAGATAATCCAAGGTCTGAAGAAGAAGTTAAAGATGTCCCCTATTGAACATCCACATGCGACAGAACTAGCTACTCTAGAGCAAGAGAAAGAAACATTCAAATAAGAAGCACTTAACTACAAAGATAAAGTGTTGCAGTTATAAAAAGAGAAAGAGTATTGGTCACAATCACAGGTAGCAACATCATATATGGTTGACATTGTACCTGCTAATACAGAGGCTGGATCAAGCACTGAGGGGTTAGTTCAAGCTATGTCCCAGGTAAGCTTAAAAACATGGGAGATCAAGGGCCTCAAAGAGGTCATAGAAAAGTTAAAACAAGAAATGAAAGTGAAAGATGAGAAGATGGCTCAGCTCCACAGAGATAATCAATATTTGCAAGAGAGAGTGAGCAAGATGAAAACAAGGTTAAAGGGAAAAACACTATTACAGGGAGATAAACATGTGATCTGGGATATTATTGCTGCAGAGGCTGCTAAATTCAAGGTTTATCTAAATTTTGTAAATGACAAAGACAACGTGGCTGCCACAGCCTGAAGTAGGTGCGCCATTGCTAATGAGGTATTAGCTAAGAAACCCTCAGAATGGGCCCAAAATGCTATTGAATTGCTAAATTCTATGCCCACTGCTAATCTTAAGACTATTGGGGTCAAGGAAAGAACTGCCTTGATTATTTGGGCCAGGAGAATTATCGCCAAGCACAACCTGGTCAAATCAGTTTAGAACAAGGCCATACAAATGGAGCACAATATACATGAGTTTAAAGATACCTTTGAACAATTGTTTATCAAGGTCCTCCCACCATTTTGGGATGGCAAAGGTTCATTGTACAATCAAGAAGACTACAACTCTCTCCTCATTCAATGCAGGATGGACCATTATAAATTTGAAGCCATGGAGGAGAGTCTGAAAGGCCCAAGTTTGGTAGAGTATTTGGCTACATATTTTGAAATTTTGAATAAATTTAAAAGAGTGAAGGTTGGCTTGCCGACTATGTCCTACACCACGTTCATTGACTTAGAGATTTTGATCAAAGAGATGATGGACTACGAAATCCCCTCTGACTCACAATGGAAGGAAATTGTGCGACTAGGTAAGACGAAATGCAATTTCCCCGAAACCAGTAAATGATCTCCAGGTGTCATCAAATGTGTAGATTCGACAGAAGGTCAAAGCAAGACAAATGTCATAAAGGAAGCTGGGCAGTCAAAGAAACCCGTTCCTAGTTTTGAAACGTCTTTTGAGTAATCATTGTAAAATGGTTCATATACCGAGACTGTCAGTTGAAATTGTTTTAATCAATTTTAGAAGCTAAAACACTTCAGTTTCAACCATTGTAATCAAATTGTATAAATACTGGGATACTAGAATGAATTAATGTTGGTAGAAGTGCAAGAGCACCTTTTGGTTGTTTCAAAATCTACTGTAACTTTCTAAAGCTGAATTGAATATATATGCAAGAAGCTTTTGAAGTCTCTATGAAAAGATTCTAATGTTGGTGATATGAGTTTTGTCTTCCTTCATCATATGTATTTCCTCTGATCTTTTATTCCATTTACATTTTCATCTGTTTAAATTGGAGAATTAAGGGCCTATAATTCATCATTTTATGCTCTTGGCTTAAGCAATTTAAACTATGTATGTTTCTTCTTAGATAATTTAGAATTCATTATTGTAATGCTCTGTTGTAGTTATTTGTTTCTTTTTCCTCTTACCACTCTAATTAAATTCAAGTTATAACTCAGATTCATTGCCTCATTTAGCCTTTATCCTCTGGAGAGTTCTACCAGCTGATTATTATTTTCATTTAATTTCATAATTTTGACTCCATATTCCCGTGTGTTCCTCCCCTTCCTTGCCAACAACTTTATTAAGAACCCCCAAAACAAACCAAATCTAGCCACTGATTGCCGAAGATATATCAAGTGACACGAGAGAGCCCTCTTTGAGTTGAACAGGCTAGTGCTTCAGCTCTAAAGTAGGTTGAAATAGTTACCTCTATCATTTGTTTATTAACCAAAACAAATTTACATAGTGCTAACATTTTGGCACCGTTGCCGGGGACAAAAGTGAAAAATCTTCCCTGGGAAAAACGACTTAAAGATTTAGTTTGATCCCTGAGGGTGACAGTGGATCAAGTACCTTATTGGCTGAGATTATTTTTACCCTAGAGACTCCTTTACTAAGAGACCATTTGCACCACACCGTGTGAGACAAAAATCCTGGCTCCTAAGAAAATCCACACTAGAAGCCACTGAGACCCAGACGTTGCAATCCCTGTGTCTGACCTTGAAAAGATTGTACATAAAAGAAAAGAAAGACCCGTGACTCCAGTTTTGTGTCCGGACTAATATTTGTCTTTGTCTAAGGACAGAGTGACTAGCCTCGAAGACCTTGAATTTGATGTAAAATTTGAACAAGCACTATTTAGAACTAAGTATGAATATTGTTTAAGTGAGACCATATTTGACGAAAAGAGATTTCAACATTTGATTTTAGCCGCGTCTACCAGGCCTAGAGCAAATCCCACCCAAAACCAACATCCACTCCAACCTCTCACAGTAGACATGGAATTCAAGTTTGCCCCCCTCATACTGCCTACTCAATTGCACGATATACCTCATGACTACAACCTAAGGATCAAACTATATGACGCTGAAGGTAACATATCATCTCAAAAGCATCTAGACTGGTTCAATGATTTCATAGATTTAGAAGAGGTGGACTTTGCATATGTGAATATGAGTCTGTTTACACAAAGTCTTGCAGGAGACGTGAGGAAGTTGTTCAGAGCCCTTCCACCAGCTAGTATCACAGATTTCGAGGCCTTCGAAACTGGTTTCCTTGCAAAATGGGGAGATAAGAAAAACCCCCTTCAGTTGTTGACTCAATACAACAACATGAAGAGATCACCTGATGAAACGGTGTAGGATTTTTCAGCTTGATTCATGATTCCCGATGAAGTAAAACCCCCCCTAAGGCTGATCAACTCAAATATGCCGATTCCTTCAAAAACAACTTTGCTTTATTATTAAGAGAACGAAAGTCTGCCACTTTGGATGAGATGATGACCGATGCCATAAAGGTTGAAGTGAACCTAATGGATTCAGGGAAGATTAAAACTAATTATGGCAGAGACACGAACATAACTCAAGAAAAAGCACAGCCTTCAACACCACAAACATCAGAGGAATGATTTGAAGCGATGATGATAAATATGGAGCGAATGATGGAAAGAATGGCCCTAGGGAATAGGCATAACCCCAGAGAACATGCTGATGGTCCACCTAGAAATCCGATAAGACCAACTGTGCAACAGATTAGACTAAGAGAGCAAATAAATCAAGGAAATCAGGGGAATCAGGCAGCTCAAGCAGATCAGGCAAATCAGGGAAATTAGGCAAATGAAGGGAACCAAGGAAATCAGGGAGATCAACAAATCATGCCTCCTTTCCAAAACAATGATGTGAATGAATATTATGATGGATATTTTGAAGACAACATGAACTGTTGTGATGATAAAGAAACAAAGGTATTTTTGACCAAAGAAGAACACGACCAGTTCATGGATGCAAGTGAGATCTTTTTGCAGGGCGAAGAAGAAGGGGTATCGGTAGAAAGGGAAGATTATGAGTCTGGATTGAAAAATGCCATCATGCAATTCCAAAGGAAATATAACCTTCGAAATCAAAAAATACCTCCAAACCCTCCAAAACGTAATCCTCCAAAGGGGAATCCTACCATAGAAGCTCAAAGTAACATACCCTCTTCAAGTCAACCCAAAAAGGATTCTTCTACAAAATATTATACTGCTAAGGACTCTACTATGAAATATTATGCTGCAAAGGATACTGTGGAAAAGGGGAAGCAGAAAGAAGAACCTCAAAAGAAATTATCGACAAGGAAAGAAATAGTCTCCAAAGAGGTAGAAAAAACCCCATCCTCTTTTGATTTCGAAAGTGAGATGGCTAAGATAAAAATTTCTGTACCATTTAATGAATTGATCAAGAATAATGAGTACATAAATCATATCATCAATATGCTTAAGATGGGGCAAACCTTTGATACCCCAAACATACAAGATGATCACCCACCATCCTATTTGGGCCAAGAGTAGAAGAAAGCGGTGAAAATGAATAAGTCCCTCCTTTTTATGTCATCTTGAAAATCCACGACATGGTTATGCACAATGCTATGCTAGATTTTGGAGCATCTCACAACCTGATGCCCAAAGTGGTCATGGACTAGTTAGGTATTGAGGTCACAAGACCTTATAAGGACCCGTTCTCCTTTGATTCAAGAAAAATGAAATGCCTTGGCATGATGAAAGACATGGTGGTTTCTTTGGCACAAATCCCAGCTAAGAATATGGTGATGGACGTAGTGGTCGCTGATATCCCTCCAAAATTTGGTATGTTGTTGTCCAGGTCATGGGCTGCAAAATTGAAAGGAACCCTCCAGATGGACATGTCATATGCCACTATTCCTATTTTTTTTCAAGACAAAAGAGTATACATGGAAGTTCTGCTTAAATATATGGTCAGCAATAAATCATAGCCTAGAAATCATCCTATCTATTCAGTAGAAACTGAATTAGGGTCCTCTATTTTCTTCAATGACCTGTGCTCCGAAGAAGAGGAAACAAAAATCATTATAACTGACAAAAATGAGTTTAACCAACAACTGGAGAAATTTTCAGAGCAACAAGGTGATGCAGAAGACCAGATATGGAAAATGAATTTTGATGGAGCTGTATGCAAAGAAGGAGCTGGAGCTGGTGTATGGATCAATCATCCCAAAGGAGACTCAAAATTATGCTCTTACAAACTAGTTTTCGAATGCACTAATAATATGGTCGAGTATGAAGCGTTAATATTGGGGTTGAAATTTTTGGAAGAATTACGTGCCAAAAGAATTGTTGTACTTGGAGACTCTAAACTTATCATAAATCAGATCAAGGGCATTTACCAAGCAAAACATCACAGACTGAGGGCTTACAGAAACCTGGTACTAGACCTCCTTGAGAAATTTCCAGAATGCAATCTTTCAACAATTCCAAGAGAGAAAAATCAGGTTTCTAATGCCTTAGCTACTTCAGCAGCAGTGTTCAAAGTCCCAATTTTCCCTGAAAAAAGCTACAAGGTTAAGGTCAAGTACAAGCCAACAATACCAAACAATATGAAGCACTGACAAGTCTTCGAGAATGACAAACAGATAGAAAGCTTCCTAAAAATGGAGAATGAGTTTGAGAATTTAAACATTGACGATGGATATTGCGATGATGACGTAGATGAAACTTCTTTCACAAAAGAAGGATATTTTGAGAACCAGATTGCTAGCATAGATATTGTATAGTTGAAAATCAAGATCATTCCTAAAGGCCTAGTACCATTAGAGAAACTGTTTGATAATAATGACGTAGCCAGAAGTCCAAAGATTACAGTAAATGAAGGAGATGTGGAAGATTGTAATATTGGGACTCCAGAAGATCCAAAGATCATTAAGCTGTCTAGAAAGATCAACCCTGAGGTCAAAGAGAGGTATGTAAAATTAATGAAGGAATTCCCTGATGTCTTTGCTTGGAGCTATGATGAGCTGGAAGTTTATGATACTAGTATAATCCAACATCTTATCCCAATAAAGGAAGATCACAAACCATTCAAACATAAATTAAGAAGAATAAACCCTTTGTTGTTACCATTGATAGAGAAAGAAGTAAAGAAACTGTTTGAAGCAAAAATCATAGTGTCCCCGAGGTTTTCAAAATGGGTGGCAAATATGGTGCCAGTTAGAAAAAAAAGTGGAGAAATTAGATTGTGTCTGGACTTCAGGAACCTGAATAAGGTATCTCTTAAGGATAACTACCCATTGCCCAAAATGGATCATATTTTACAGAAGGTGGTGGGCTCTCAGAAAATGTCAATGTTAGACAATTTCTCAGGATACAACCAGATCATGGTACATCCTGATGATCAAGAAAAGATGACGTTCACTACACTATGGGGAACATTCATGTATGCCAAAATTCCATTTGGTCTTATGAATGCGGGGGAAACGTTTCAGAGAGCTATGGACATATATTTTGCGGATGAAAAAGACAAATTTATTGTTATATACCTTGATGACATAACTGTGTATTCTGCCTCAGATGAGGAACACATCAAACATCTCAGAAGGGCGTCTAAAAATTGTAGGAAATTTGGTATATCATTGTATCCGAAAAAATCTAATTTTTCCATGGAAGAAGGAAAGCTCTTAGGGAATATTATTTCAAAGGAAGGGATAAATTTAGACCCTAGCAAAGTTGAAGGGATCTTGAAAATTGGCATACCCAGAAGCAAAAAGGAAGTACAATCCTTCCTAGACAAAGTGAATTTCCTGAGGAGATATTTGGCTGAAATTATACAGCATATTACCAACATGCTAAAGAAAGGAAATGAAATCAAGTGGATTCATGAGGCTAGAAAATATTTTGAAGACATCAAAGTGGCATTGATGAAGGCTCCTGTCTTGGCTAGTCCCAATTTCGAGAAAGACTTCATACTATTCTCTTTCGCCTCAGAACACACAATTGCAAGTGTGCTACTCGAGAAAGATGAATAGAATTTTGAAAATCCCATAGCGTACTACAGTAAGACATTAAAATATGTTCCTTTGAAATATGATATAATGGAGAAACAAGCATATGCTTTAGTCAAGGCATTGAAAGAATTCAAGGTTTACATCCTACATTCGCATACTATTGCTTATGTTCCCAGTAGCTCAATAAAAGACATCCTAGCATAGCCCGATCCTGAAGGAAAGAGAGGAAAATGGATTGCAGTGCTATTAGAATATGATCTTGAAATCAAGCCCACGAAGCTAATCAAAGGAAAAGGGCTAGCAAGGTTGATGGCACAGACGAATTGTGAAATTTTAGGGATAAATTTCACAACAGACCTGTCAGAAGTTACAAAAGAAGCCAAAGCGACTCCACCAGTATCTCTGAAATTTCTTGACTCTACATGGTATGCAGATATCATCTTTGTGTTGAAAAATTTGCAAGCTCCTCCTGAATACAGTAAAACAAAAGCCAGATTCCTGAAACTGAAGGCAACAAAGTTTTGTATAGTAAATGAATTGTTGTACTAGAAGGATCTAGGGGGAATTTCGTTGAGTTGTTTGATAGAAGAAGAAGCAGAGAAAACCATCAGAGAGTTCAATAAGGTGACTATGGAGGTCATCATTACTGGAAGACAACTATGCACACAATTTTGAGGGTTGGATTTTATTGGTCGAGCATTTTTCCGGATGTGTATAAAGAGGTGTCAAAATGCCATGAGTGTCAAATCTTTGATGGGAAAGGAAAATTGTAGTCTCTACCTTTAAAACCCATTTCAGTGGAAGCTCCTTTCAGATAGTGGGGCCTTGATTTTATAGGGGAAATCCATCCACAATCTTTTTCCCAACACAAATGGATCTTGACAGCAACCGATTATTTCACTAAGTGGATTGAGGAAATTCCCACCAGATAGACTGCAGATGATGTCATCATTTGATTCTTAGAAGATAATATTCTGTCAAGATTCAGATGCCTAATCAAAATTATAACATACAATGCAACTGCTTTCAAGTCTAAGAAATTGGAGAAATTCTGCAATGATTACTGCATTACCCTTGGTCATTCCACGTCATATTAGCCTCAAGGGAATGGGTTGGCCGAGTATTCAAATAAATGCTTGGTCAAGATCATCAAAAAATTGCTGCAAGAGAATAAAAAGGCTTGGCACAAAAAGCTCATCCACATATTGTGGGTTGACAAAATATCCCCAAAGAGATCTATTGCCACGTCTCCTTTCCAGATTGTTTATGGTACAAAAGATATTTTCCCCACTGCATTGGGATTGTCGGTAATGAAGTTTCTACAGGAGAAAGAGGCAGAAACATACACTAGTAGGAGAAGAGATGATGAGCTCATCAATGTACAAAAGACCAGAGAAAGGTATTTTCATAACGCCCAGCTACACCAAGACAAGATGAAACAGGTGTTCGACAGACATACCAAGGCGGATAACCTCGAACCAAGAGACTAGGTGCTAAAATGGGATGCCATAAACAAAGATAAAGGAAAACATAGAAAATTTGATCACCTATGGTTGGGCCCGTTCAAAATTGTAGCTTACCGTGGGAGAAACGCTTACTTTTTACATGAGAGTAATGGAAAACTCATCGGAGGAGGGCCTGTGAATGACATGTTCCTCAAGCATTACATTGTTTGAAAAAATCATCGCCCCACCATTCATTTTATATAATCATTTTACTTTTTTCTTTACACATGAAAAGTTAGAATAAAAGTATCATAGTTGAAGCCCGAGGTGAAGGCCCTAAGCTATGCTGGACATATTTTAAGTTTTTGAATAAAGATCAACAGATTCAGATCACACCAATAGACCACAGCCCAATGGGTAGGTACCTAGTCTTCAGTTCTTTTCTACCTCGCAGGGAGGATAACATCCCCAGTTGGAGCCTATGTTATCATCATAAAAGTTTTTAGATCAAGATCCAAGTCTTGGAGAGTTAGCGAAAATCCACATCGCTATGGAAGTGTGATGGTTTGGAGGATAAGGTCTTGTATGGCAGCACATAGACAAACTTAGCGGAGGCACAAAAGGTAGGACTCGGTGGACCGTCGATCTTGAAGCAGTCCAGATCAACGACTAAGGAACATATCGGGGAAAACCACTATGGTTTCATTCGTGGACGCGTGCCACCCTCAGAGGCACATTGGGGTGAAAAGCGGTCTGCCTAAAACCCACTTTCTCAAATCCCCGATATTGAAAGTTGCTGAGGCATGGTGGACCGTATATCTTAGAGCGATCCATATCAATGGCTAAAACTCATATTGGCGATTGAAGTAGCACAAGGAATAATCATTCGAAGGTGGGGCGGGGAGAACTTCCATGATTTCATTCGTGGACGTGTGCCGCCCTCAAAGACACATCGGGGAGAAAAGAGGTCTGCCTAAAACTTTTTTCTCCAACCCCCAATATCGATAGGCACATATAAAAGGAGAGCCCTAGCATTATTTTATGATATTTTGAAGCATTCAAACGTTCATAAATTGGCGCAAAGATGCCATTTGAAACTCAAGCTCAAAAATGAATCAGATTCGTGCTTTATTCATCGCTCAACATGTATTTTTCACCATGGCCGCTAATCCTGTCATTTTATCCATGAACGAACAAGACATTGCCTCTAGAGAAGAAGTCCTAATTGATAGTGACTCCGACGTCTTTGACACTGAAATTATAGTTTCGCTCGTTTCTATGTCCCGATCGAATTTGTTAGACAATGTTGGAATGCACATATCTTTCGTCGAAGCGAATCAAGAATCCATTATCCCTTATGTCGTAGAAGTAGTCTTTCCTTTCCCTGAGTTTGTAAGTTGGTGTGCGGAGCAGTATTCTCAGGAAGAAAGAGTCATTTTGAATAAATTAGGGTCAGAGGTTTTATGTGAAATAGATAGTCTGTCACTTCGACACACCCTCAATATACCAGAGTCATCCCTCACTATGTCCGCGCCCTTCGAGGAGGAAAAAATGATCACAATTTATAGAGAATGCCCATCAGAAGTAAAATCCATGTTTCTGAAAATCATTTTCAAACCTGAACACCATTCCGAGAGTCTGTCATTTCTTGCCAGTGTAAATGTCATGGTCATTGAAGTCCAGTGGGCCTGTTTTCTTCTTAGTCAAATTTTAGGGTTGGATAATGACAAGTTTGTAGTAGAAGTCATGTTAGGTTTCCTGTTGACTTTCTTTATGATAGGGTTTGGTTAGTTGGTCTATGTCAATTTTGACAAATTCATAGTTGACAATATGCATCAACAGATGGTAAACTTCAATTCATTAAGACACTTCAGATACTACACACACTTGCTGAGAGTGTTCCTAGAATCTAACAAAACCAAATTTCCTGAAACAACATTTATTTCGACTGAATGTAAAAGGATCACCATGATTATTTTCATCAATAAGATTATGTACAGGGTGTATAGTTTTATCTTCGGTTCAGACCTACCAAGGGTTCTGGAGGAAATGAAAATATCTTTACAACCAAATCCAGAGAGAAGGGTAGGAGATTGGATGTTGTTTTTACAGTCCACTGTGATTTGTTTATATGGCTATCAAGAAGGACCTTACCTTTTACCAGTCTTTTTGACTCCCAGAATCTTTGCATTGGAGTTCATCAGACAAAGGATCATCTCAGAGACATATCATTTTCTAAAAGCACACAAGGCTTCTAACTTAAAATTTCCTTTCATGGTAGGACCTTTTGTGGTAAAAAGAAAGTCCTGTTTTCCTTAGATCCAATCCAAACTCAATGAATTTGGGTTCACACAATTTCAAGGAAGGAAATATGATCCACATGAGATCATATCAAAGAGAAGATTGGCGAGCAGACAAGGCCCCTATGAACATGAGCATGTTAAAGGATTTGATAAACTGGCTAACTTGTAAACCTGTACATAGATGGAGGTCACTTTGCAGCACGATCAGATAAAACCAATAGATTCTGCCCCCCAACAAATCCATACACATAGAGATTCTCCAAAATTGATTATTAAAGCCCCAAAGATGAGTGTTTATAACAAAAGGAGAAGTTCAGAGGCACTAGGTGCCAGTATTCAACAAGATATTCCAAAGAAAATGAAAATTACACCATCTTCTCAAGTGGTTGACTTGGAAGAAGAAGAACCCAAAGAAAAAATAAGCATGGATATGGTGGAAGGTGAAACCAAGAATGAAGAATCTGGTCCAGAAAGCATGCCACAAAGTGAGAGCAGCACAAGGGTTTTCAGCAGCAAGAAGCACATATTTAGCAAGACACTTGGGGCAGTTTATCAATCCAAAGAAGACTTGATGAACCAATACGCTGTAAAAGGAAGTATGGCCAACAGTGAGATAAGAGACCTGTTTCTCGAAGTAGATAAGATCTCTCAGCGTAAAGTGTCCCTGTTCTCAGTCAGAGATGTGGAAAGAAAGATGTTTAATATAGAAATAGTAGATGATGATAAAGTATCCGAAATCAAGATGCATTGTGAGAATATTGGTGCCCCAGACAAAGTGAAATTTCACAGGAATGCTAGTGACATGCTATATTCAGACTACTTAAGTTTAAGTCTGAAAGTTTCAAGATTGACAACACATGCACTCAAACTAGATGGACAGTTAAAACAGGAAAAGGCATCCAACAAAGCCTGGCTGACATAGGTCAAAAGGTTATAATTTGAAGGCCCTCAAGGGGTAAAGGCTTCTTTAGATGAGAAAGATAAGATAATCCAAGGTCTGAAGAAGAAGTTAAAGATGTCCCCTACTGAACATCCACATGCGACAGAACTAGCTACTCTAGAGAAAGAGAAGGAAACATTCAGACAAGAAGCACTTAACCACAAAGCTAAAGTTTTGCAGTTAGAAAAAGAGAAAGAGAATTGGTCACAAGCACAGGTAGCAACATCAGATATGGTTGTCATTGTACCTGCTAATACAAAGGATGGATCAAGCACTGAGGTGTTAGTTCAAGCTATGTCCCAGGTAAGCTTAAAAACAGGGGAGATCAAGGGCCTCAAAGAGGTCATAGAAAAGTTAAAACAAGAAATGAAAGTGAAAGATGAGAAGATGGCTCAACTCCACAGAGATAATCAAGATTTGCAAGAGAGAGTGAGCAAGATGAAAACAAGGTTAAAGGGAAAACCACTATTATAGGGAGCTAAACATGTGATCTGGAATGCTATTGCTGTAGAGGCTGCTAAATTCAGGGTTTATCTAAATTTTATAAATGACAAAGACAATGTGGCTGCCACAACCCAAAGTAGGTGTGCCACTGTTAATGAGGTATTAGCTAAGAAACCCTTGAAATGGGCCCAAAATGCTATTTATTTGCTAAATTCTGTGCCCACTGCTAATATTTAGACTATTGGGGTCAAGGACATAACTGCCTTGATTATTTGGGCCAGGAGAATTATCACCAAGCACAACCTGCTCAAATCAGTTTAAAACAAGGCCATACAAATGGAGCACAGTGTACAAGAGTTTAAAGATACCTTTGAACAATTGTTTATCAAGGGCCTCCCACCATTTTGGGATGGCAAAGGTTCATTATACAATCAAGAAGACTACAACTCTCTCCTCATTCAATGCAGAATGGACCATTCTAAATTTGAAGCCATGGAGGAGAGTCTGAAAGGCCCAAGTTTGGTAGAGTATTTGGCTACAGATTTTGAAATTTTGAATAAATTTAAAACAATGAAGGTTGGCTTGTCGACTATGTCCTACGCCATGTGCGTTGACTTAGAGATTTTGATCAAAGAGATGATGGACTATGAAATCCCCTCTTACTCACAATGGAAGGAATCATGCGGCTAGGTAAGACGAAATGCAATTTCCCCGAAACTAGTAAATGATCTCCAAGTGTCATCAAATGTGCAGATTCGACAGAAGATCAAAGAAAGACAGATGTCGTAAAGGACGCTGGGCTGTCAGAGAAATCCGTTCCTATTTTTGAAACGTCTTTTGAGTAATCATTGTAAAACGATTCATATACCGAGACTGCCAGTTGAAATTGTTTTAATCAGTTTTAGAAGCTGAAATGCTTTAGTTTCATCCATTGTAATAAAATTGTATAAATACTGGGATACTAGAATGAATTAATGTTGGCAGAAGTGCAAGAGAACCTTTTGGTTGTTTCGAACTCTATTGTAACTTTCTGAAGTTGAATTTAATATATATGCATAAGCTTTTGAAGTCTCTATGAAAAGATTCTAATGGTGGTGATATAAGTTTTGTCTTCCTTCATCGTATGTATTTCCTGTGATCTTTTATTCCATTTACATTTTCATCTGTTTAAATTGGAGAATTAAGGGCCTAGAATTCATCATTTGATGCTCTTGGCTTAAGCAATTTAAACTGTGTAAGTTTCTTCTTAGCTAATTCAGAATTCATTATTGTAATGCTATGATGCAATGATTTGTTTCTTTTTCCTCTTACCACTCTAATTAAATTCAAGTTATAACTCAGATTCATTGCCTCATTTAGCCTTTATCCTATGGAGAGTTATATCGACTGATCATTGTTTTCATTCAATTTCAGAATTTTGACTCCATAGCCCTGTGTGTTCCTCCCCTTCCTTGCCAACAACTTTATTAAGAACCCCCAAAACAAACCAAATCTAGCCACTAATTGCCGAAGATATATCAAGTGACACGAGAGAGCCCTCTTTGAGTTGATCAGGCTAGTGCTTCAGCTCTAAAGTAGGTTGAAACAGTTACCTCAGTCACTTGTTTATCAACCAAAACAAATTTATAGAGTGCTAACACTCTGTTCTACATATCTTTCTCAGCTGATTCCTCTACCTGATCATAATGACAACTCTTCGTCTTCTCAGGTGGTCACACTGAATCTTTTCATCATCATTGCTTGTTATCCAAAGATTCTTTGGCTTCTCTGGTAGTCACAACTCTTCATCTTCTCTGTCAGTTACAACCAGTCATTTTTGGATTATTTGGCTTCTAATCCCCTTCCTTCACGTGACCATATGCCTATCCAAAAAGGAGCTTTGCAATCTCGGGCTTCGTGCATTCATTTGCGAGTCACTCCGACTTTCCCAACTCCTGATATCCAAAGTAGAGCTTAGCTATGCTAGATCTGTTCCCTTTATCCTCTGACGATGTGACCTTTGGCTCTGAACCGAGGCTTAATCTCCTGGGCGCTTCGTGACTTCGTGTATTGGGTAATCTGGTGTGAGTCACCTTGATTCTCCCAATCCCCGATATCCGAACTGGAGCCTTGTGACGTGCTAGATCCTACTTTAATCTTCATTGATGTGACCATGGATGTGACCACATGCCTAACTTCTGATCCCTTCGTGACTTCACGTATCGGGACTTTGGAAATCAACTCGCCCCTTTCTTCCAAAACCCGAACCCTGATTCTACACTTGTGAGATCAATGGTACAGACTCTTCTTTTGATCGATGGATGCGATCAAATCGCTACTTTGCATGTCAGGCATTTGGATGTGAGCCAACCTTGACTCTCCTAACTTCCAAGCTCCCGATTCCTGATTCTTCGCTCTCGTCCGATCAACGGTCCGAGACTCCCCATGATCTGATGGCTCAAATCAAATCGTGAGTTCGCGTTTCGTGACTTTGGAGGATGGATATCTTCTTCCTTGCTCCAGAATCCTGATTGCTGATTTTGTGAAATGTTCTTCCCACGAAAGGAATCAACGGTTCGATCTTCCCCGATCCAATGGTCTGGATTTCCCCTCTTGCATGTACAGAGCGCTACGGCTCGTGCACCTTGGTTTGTTCGGATGGATGTTGGTATTCCGAATCGATGATCCAACAACCACTATCGCTTTCCCTCCTAATATTTTGACTTCCTCTGAATTAGAATATTTTCTAAGTATTCAAAGGCATTGACATTTGTTCCTCATACAAGTCTATGTCTTGGACCTCGTCTGCACTTCTGGAAAGTGTTTTCCCTTCTGAGATTTCTTGCCAATGTAATGGTAAATCCACTATCTCTTTTGAGATTTTGACTTCATTTAGGGTCTTAAAGGGTTTCGATCCTTTGGACCTCAAGGGCCTTTGTACTACACTCCTGACAGTCCCGTGCTCGTCCTCCTGAGCTTGTAGACAACAATTCCTGATGCTATCATCGCTGATTTCCTGTTTGCCATCATTGCTTCCAATATGTCATCGACGTTGTTGTTCTTGCCATCAATGACAAGCACACTCTTCTTGTAAACATGGCAATAAGCACTGTAAAGCATAGAAAAGAAGCACAAAAATTGAAATCAGAGCTAGGCTACTAGTATACAAAAAATCCAACCGGCATTAGAAATTTTCACGCTGGCCCCTCGCAATAATTCAAGCGAGGAATGTTAGTGTTGTAGGAAAAAAATTGCCTCTATAAATCCATTAAAATGTATGAGTTAGTGTCCAAGACAAAAGTAATTTGGAAAGGACCCAACACTTGAAATTTTGATGTAATTATCATCCCTTTGACGCACACGATTAAATCATCAAGATAAGCATGGAGATTGATCAATTTATCGAAAGTTGTGTGTATAGGCCTTTTAAAGGTGGTACTTGCATCATGTAAGTGAGAAGGCAGGCATTTGTAAGACATAATATTGCAATTAGTAATAAAAGTGGTTTTGTGAACATTTTCCCCTTCTACCTTGATTTTATTGTAACCCAAAATTTCGCCAAGTAAGGGCTTCAACTGTAACTCTACAACCTGCTGCAGAATCATNGCAGGGTCTAGTATGATCTGTGGTCTTTGAAGCAGGTACCCAATTTGGAACTCGTTCAGGGTGGACAAAAAAAATAATCATAGACCTTAAGAAATTTCTCAACTTCTTTTGAAAGGGTGCTTCCAGTGCAGAGTTAACAAGTTCTTTTTTTTACGTAGCTAGTTCCATAGTATATTGAACAAGACCAGGATCAAAACCATGAAGATCCTCATAATACCAAGCAAAAACCTTTTGAGATTCACTGAGTAGCCCGATGGACCCCATCTCTTCTTTATCAGAACATTGGACATTTATTTTAACATTCGTTGAAGGTTATGGTGTCCTAATGTTCAGGGGGATGGTTTCAACCACCTTCCTTCGTAACTCCTCTTCTTTTTGTTCCTCTTTATTTCCTACAACACTCGATGAAAACGAACTCTCAAGAGGAGTCAAGCCCTTAGGAATCTTGTGATTTTCTATGGATATAATCCCTTCGGGCTTAGGAGGTTCATCTTGAATGACAACACAAATTCTCTCATCGTTAGGGAGGGCCTTCCAAGATCCTACATTCTCAGGAATACATGGACGATATAGAGATTGAAAAGCAAAATCAGGCATGTGAGACAAAATTTGTTGATTAGGAGAGGCTGCAAAGACAACTAACTGATCAACCATTGAATTCAACTCCCTCTTAACATGAGTGATGTTGAAAGATAGAAGGTTCGAGACAAGTACCCAAACAGTTTGGGAGTATCGTTCCATCAACTTATTGCTAAGTGATCATATCCTATGTATCAGGTTCACAACAAGCTCAAAATTTTCGAAAATTGAAAGGTGGCCACTTGATCAAAAAATGTGAGGTTTTACTGACAAATTGCAAGTTAATTTTAATGTACTTTATGCATTGGATCGAAAAGAATGTGAAATACATAAGCTTTATAAATTGTTGCGGAATATCATTTATGAATTTTAATTGATGCTCATTAATGATTAAAGAGTTCAACCATTAATAACCATGCTGCAAATTAAGAGAAGATATCAGCAAACTAGAAAAAGAAATAGAGACAAGAACTTGATAACGAAGTTCACCAATCGTTGGCTACATCTTTGGGCCCGCTTCCAAGTGGAGGATCTCTTTATTGCTCTTGAAATGCTCAAGTTATATTTACATTGGCTCTTTGCTGTTACAAAACATAATTCAGATCTATTGTGCAAGACCTCCTTGCTTAGATTCATGCATGCCTCATCAAATTCCTCTCAACAACATGAGAAAAATGCCTCTCAAAACATGAGAAATGGCCAAAAATACAAGCTGCTCATAAAAAAACCTGCATCAAAAAGTGTCCCTCAAGCTTCAAAAAGCCTTGTTTATATAGTTTTTAGGCTCAACAAGAGGAGCCCAACTTCCCCTGAAGATCTGACCTCTTTTTGGGATCAAATCCCCTTCCAAATGGCCAAAAGATCCTAAAAAACCATTTCTGATCCAAAAATCAGGCATAAATCAATTAAAAATTGAATAAACAAGGTAAAAAACCCACTTTTTAACATTCATATGGGCTAAGACCCCAAAAGCAGGTGCACTCCCCCTCAAAATTGGTCATATGGAGTGCATATGGCCAAGTGCTAGCCCATACTTGGCGCTAGCTCTTGGTTTTGGGGCGCACTCCATATAACCTCCCCTTATCACCTCCGCATGGGTAGGGATAAGCCCTAGGATATATGGTGGAGGCGAGTATCCAATAAAAAGTGGGTTGGTGGTTAAATAACATCCGCGCCCCTTGTTATTTGGTGGTCACATACAACAAAATATAACCATGGGCTCGCCCACATAGCAATACATTAAAATTTAAATACATTTAATTGTGTTTCATATAACAAGAAAAAATTGTGGCACATTGGCGTTTGGTCATTCCCCAAAGCATTAGTTCCTCCATATGCAGGTCATGGGTTCCATTCTCATGACTTACAATTTTTTTTAACAAAGCCACCAACGACGGGGTGCCACGTGGCAACTCCAAATTAAACCAACAACTTGCCACGTGTCTAATAACTATTGGTCTATGCCTGCAACATTTTCCCAGTAATAGGTCACCACATGTCATCGCCTACCTCTTCCACGTCAACATCATGAAATTATCTTGGTGATGTCATGCTGACGTCAACATTGACTTTTTGCCAGTTTGACCTTTGACGTTTTTAGCTGTTTGAGAATCTGACCAGAGTGCGATAACTCTCGCATACAGAGCCCATTTGAGAAAGTAAATATATGGCCGGAATCAGCGCGACGATCCAGTCACAATGGAATTGGGTTCATTCAAGTCCGAGAACTTTCATTTTTGAGCATTTTTTGGACCTGGGGAGCCTCCTGGATCATTACTCCCCACTTGGAAGCTTTTGGACCACCAAAAGTCTTCTTTTACTCAGGTAAGAAGTGAGGGTACTACCTCCCCACTTGTCCTGTATCATCCATCCTCTCTGCTGGGACAATGATCACCTGACTAATCACAACAAACATAAAAACTGAGATAGCATTGTTTATCAAAGTAATCATGTCATTTATCACACAATCATCTACATTATTTATCAAATTTTGCAGTCATACACCACTAAATAGCAATAAACTAAACAACAATACTAAGTATGCGAATGAAAACGACAAAACATGCTTCCCCTTTTGCACAGGGACAATAATCAAATTATGTAGTTGAACTTGATGATGTACCTCCGGTGACACTTCATGACTGTTAGAAACATATGGAATCATCTCATGTTTAGTATCACTAACTTCTTGTTTTGTTACAGACATAAGTGTTAAAATTTTGCTTGCATTTACCATTCTTTTTAACTGCCATGTAGCTGCAAAAGATCTGTCAGTTTTCATGTGATGAGAAGGAACAATGTACTCCTTCCCATCTTTCTTGAAGCAATGTTTATTTTCCATCCATCCTCTCTGCTGGGACAATGATCACCTGACTAATCACAACAAACATAAAAACTGAGATAGCATTGTTTATCAAAGTAATCATGTCATTTATCTCACAATCATCTACATTATTTGTCGCATTTTGCAGTCATACACCACTGAATAGAAACAAACTAAACAACAATACTGAGTATGTGAATGAAAATGACAAAACATGCTTCTCCTTTTGCACAGGAACAATAATCAAATTATGTAGTTGAACCTGATGATGTACCTCCGGTGACACTTCATGACTGTTAGAAACATATGGAATCATCTCATGTTTAGTATCACTAACTTCTTTTTTTGTTATAGACATAAGTGTTAAACTTTTGCTTGCATTTACCATTCTTTTTAACTACCCTGTAGCTGCAAAAGATCTGTCAGTTTTCATGCGATGAGAACGAACAATGTATTCCTTCCCATCTTTCTTGAAGCAATATTTATTTTCCATCTATCCTCTCTGCTGGGACAATGATCACCTGACTAATCACAACAAACATAAAAACTAAGATAGCATTGTTTATCAAAGTAATCATGTCATTTATCGCACAATCATCTACATTATTTGTCACATTTTGCAGTCATACACCACTGAATAGCAACAAACTAAACAACAATACTGAGTATGTGAATGAAAACAAAAAAACATGTTTCCCCTTTTGCACAGGAACAATAATAATATTATGTAGTTGAACCCGATGATGTACCTCCGGTGACACTTCATGACTGTTTGAAACATATGGAATCATCTCATGTTTAGTATCACTAACTTCTTGTTTTGTTACAGACATAAGTGTTAAACTTTTGCTTGCATTTACCATTCTTTTTAATTGCGCTGTAGCTGCAAAAGATCTGTCAGTTTTCATGCTATGAGCACGAACAATGTACTCCTTCCCATCTTTCTTGAAGCAATATTTATTTTCCTCCCTGTAGAATATGGATTTCCTATCATAAAGGTATGGGCTTCCTAGAAGAATTCCACATATGTCCAATGGCGCTATATCAAGCTCTACTTCATCAACATAATTAGAAGTGATTGCAAACTTAATTTTACATTTCTTGGTTACTTGTAAATTATTATCACCACATATCCACCCCAATGGATATGGTCTAGGATGTGGCCTTGTTTCAAGTTCCAAGTTATTTACAACCTCTTCACTGATTAGATTGGCTTGTGATCCACTGTTTACAAGAGTATCAACTTTAACATTATGTGTTATAACCCTTATGTGGAAAAGTTCACTCCTTTTACACTCATCATTTACAACAACTGATTTAGAAGAGCTAGTACTTGCAATAGAATTTATACCTCGTATTCACATAGCTACAACCTTTGTCTCATCACTGGAATCTGATCCAAGATCCACTTAAACTGTCACAATTGTGGTATTCTTTCTTCCTTGGTTGGCATACTTCTTTGGCTTCATTTCAGGATGTAAGATCCAACAATGATCTTCATCATGGCCTACCTTCTTGCAATGCTTACAAGTAGGCTTCTCCTTTCTTATTCTGGCTGGCTTCTTCTCTTTCTCTTTCCTTTTCCCTGAATCCTTTCTTTACCAAGTATTTGTAGAGACACTATCACCAACATTCCCTTTACTTGATTCAATGTGAATGACTTGTACACATACTTCATCAAAGTTAGAAGGATTTAGAATAAGAATAGTGTGCTTGAGATAAGAATGTAAACCACCAATATATTTTAGGAGTGTCTCTTGTGTATATAAAGGAATACCCAAATTTAATGCTTAATTATGAAATATTTGAGTATATTCTTGTACACTTTGACCTTTAGCTTGCCTTAAACTTTGCCAATTCATCATTTCCTGTTGCATGTATGCTAAGGGATAAAATTGTTTCTTCAAAGCAGTGATAAAATCATTCCAGGAAGAGATTGTTTTACCATTTTTATTGAGATCATCCTTAGTTTTGATTTCCCACCATACGATAGTTGTGCCTCCCAATTTGAGACTTGCAAGTTAGATCTGTGTTTCATCATCAACGATCCTTTATATTCTGCAATAGAATTCTAACTATCTCACCCAATTATCTAGCTTTTCTGCATCTAATTCACCATCATAAGTGGGTAATTGAAACTTTACATTTAAATTTAATAAAGGCATATCAGAAAAATGATGAGTTTTTTTGGGTTTCTTATCCTTGGAGGGATGTACACTTGCATCACTTGTAGATGACGAGGATGAAGGAGAAGAAGGTTCTGAAGGTCCACCAACTCCAACTCCTCCTTCTGCTCTTACTGAAGATTCACCTTCTTCAACTTTTGGATTTATTCATTGTCCTCTTTCATGGTAAAGTTCCTCTACCATGGATTTCATAAATTTAAATGACTCAAAGAAATCATCCTCATATGCAAAAGGACCTAGTTTTCTTGATGAAGACATCTCTTGTTTATGCGGTCTCCTTTGAATCTCTGTATTAAGAGCATCAAGTTGGCCTTCTCCTCACTTGAGTTTTGCTCTGGTGAGAATCCAATGCTTGCAATTTCCTGTCAAACCTTCAAAACCAAATGCTTTGATACCATAAACTTGATAAAAAAATGTGAGGTTTTACTAACAAATTGAAAGTTAAGTTTAATGCACTATATGCATCAAATCGATAAAAATGCGAAATACATAAACTTTATAAATTGTTGCGGAATATCATTTATGACTTTTACTTGATGCTCATTAATGATTAAAGAGTTCAGCCATTAATAACCATGCTGCAAATTAAGAGAAGATATCAGCAAACCAGAAAAAGAAATAGAGACAAGAACCTGATAACATATTTCACCAATCGTTGGCTACGTCTCCGGGCCCGCTTCCAAGTGGAGGACCTCTTTATTACTCTTCAAATGCTCAAGTTCTCTTTACATTGGCTCTTTGCTGTTACAAAACATGCTTCATATCATCTATGCAAGACCTCCTTTCTCATATTCATACATGCCTCATCAAATTCCTCTCAACAACATGAGAAAAATGCCTCTCAAAACATGAGAAATGACCAAAAATACAAGTTGCTCCTCAAAAACCCTACATCAAAAAGTTTCCCTCAAGCTTCAAAAAGCCTTGTTTATATAGTTTTTAGGCTCAACAAGAAAATTTCAACTTCCCTTGAAGATCTGACCTCTTTTTGGAATCAAATCCCCCTCCAATTGGCCAAAATATCCTCAAAAAACCAATTCTGATCCAAAAATCAGGCATAAATCAATTAAAAATTGAATAAACAGGATAAAAAACCCACTTTTTAACATTAATATGGGCTAAGCCCCCAAAAACAGGTGTGCACCCCTTCAAAATTGGTCATATGGAGTGCATATGGCTAAGCACTAGCCCAAAGGGCTAAGCGGTAGCTCCTGGTTTTGGGGCACACTCCATATAACCTCCCCTTATCACCTCCACATGCGTAGGGATAAGCCTCAAGATATATGGTGGAGGCGAGTATCCAATAAAAAGTGCGTTGGTGGTTAAATAGCACCCATGCCCCTTGTTATTTGGTGGTCACATACAACAAAATATAACCATGGGATGGGGCTTAGCCCCAACCCTTTTCTACCCACATAACAATACATTAAAATTCAAATATATTTAAATATATTTTATATAATAAGAAACAATTGTGGCACGTTGGTGTTTGGTCATTCCCTAAAGCGTTATCTCCTGTACCAACAAGTCGCAGATTCCATTCTCATGAGTTACAAAACTTTTTAACAAAGCCACCAACGACGGGGTGCCACACCTGGGCCACGTCGCACCTCCACATTAAACCAACAACATGCCACGTGTTTGATAACTATTGGTCTATGCCTGTAACATTTTCCCAGTCACAGGTCACCACATGTAATCACCTGCCTCTACCACATCAACATCATGGAATTATCTTGGTGATGTCATGATGACGCCAACATTGACTTTTTGCCAGTTTGGCCTTTGACTTTTTTAGTTGTTTGAGAATCTAATCAGAGTGCGATAACTCTCGCATACAAATACATTTTGAGAAAGTAAATATATGGCCAAAATCAATGCGATGAGCCGGTCACAATGGAATTGGTTTCATTCAATTACGAGAACTTTCATTTTTGAGCATTTTCTGGACCTGGGGGGCCTCCTAGATCACCACAACCAAGATTAAGGGCGTTCTCAATGCCTAATAATAAAGCTTCGAATTCAACGACATTGTTTGAATAATAAAACTCTAACCTGTAAGACAGATTATGAATTTTCCCTGCAGGAGAAACCAAAATAATGTCAACCCCATTACCTTCACTAGAGTGTGAACCATCAAAGTGCATAAGGCACATATCATCATCTTAAATTGATTTGTTCCAAAAGAATATTATCCTCTTAAACAAAGATGGAATACACTCCTAGGTCCTCTTCGATATAGTTTTCACTAGATTGTGGAACATTCTTTATATAGGGTGAAATTATTCCTTCTCTAAGGACTATAATGTTCTTACCATTCCGAGGAACGTATAAAAGTGTCTCGTCAAGAAAGAGGTATCCACCTGTTAGGGATTGCCAATATCTTCCCAATATAATTGAGTAATTTCTTATAGGCATATCAATCACCTGAATACTGAGGGTTGTCCTTATCTCAGGATGGGCGCGTAAAACCAAGGTTACATCCTTAATCTCGCCTATTGTTGTTTGTTGTAGACTATTATAGGAGAGCATGCTTCTGGCATTTTCATTTGTACAAAACAAGCGTAGCTCTTCCATAATAATCTTCGACATCACACTTGGGCTCAAACCGCCATCAATGAGGCAACAATGGACAATCTTATCCATGATCTTTACATAAATATAAAAAGGGGGATTTTTTACAGGGTATCTAAAGTTATGTAAACCTACTTTATTTACAGAAGAATCCTCTTCGTTTAACTCTTCGGAAAGGTTGGCCACAACGAAATATTTTCCTTCCATGAATTGTTTCAGATGCATCTGTTGTTCAGGGATGAAAACCATGTCTAGGAGGGTTGCATATGCTTTGACGTTGGCTAATTGATTCAAGATATTGTATTTGGAAGAGGGGAGAGGGGAAGTGATTCTTTGACTCTCAGGGACCTTAGGAACCTAGAGCGCAACAACGATTGAGGATGAGCTCGGGCTAGAAGAACTGCGGGGAGGATCAAATTTTCCCTTGGGAGTATAGGCCTTGTTCCTATTGTTAATGACCATGACATCCTCTGTCTTTGCAAAATCTAGGACAACGATAGTAGCTTCTAGTATTTTACCAAATAACTTATCTTTGGCACTCTTCTTTACCTCACATGTGGTTTCTTCGTGGTGTTCTTTGTAAAAGTTACACCAACTTCGAGGCAGGATAGCTTTAGGCTGAAAATTGTTTTCAACCGGATTTCTAGAGGGGGGTGCAGAAGAGGATGAAACTCCAGGGGTGAGAGGGGAGACAATACCCTTCCACTCAAATGCTATCATACAATTGTTCATATCTTGTACTAGTTGTAAGAGAGTGGACATGTCTGTCTGTCTAACTGATTCTCCTCAGGGAAGACCAGTTCTTTCAAGCTGTTCTTCATACTCTGAGAAAGCATGTAGAGCGGAACCAATATTATCAATGAATTTTTCTTCAAGCCTATGACAGTAGGGGGAAGGCAATGCACTGTAGTAATGCATGAAAGCGGCTTGGTTCTGAGGGCGGATAAGTTCGGGGATTTGATTGTATAACTTGGTGAAATGCAAGTTGAAAGACTTGATGGTCTCACGATATTTATAGGTGATGTTATTGTATTCCCTTAACTTCTCGGTGGGGCTTTTAGATTTCCCATAAGTGGATCAAAACCAATAGATTAAATCCTCCCAAGTAGACATAATCTTAGGAGTAAGGCCAAAGAAGTCGACCGCGACCTTTCCTTCCAAGGAATTGAAAAATAAATGCATGCAAGTATCATTGTCGTTGGCCCCTATGTTATGAGAAGCATTAGAAAACACCACCAGGTGTTCATTGGTACCGACAATGTTATTCCCTGAAAACTTAGGCATGTGCTCTTTAAATTTTGGAAGTGGACGAGTAGTAGGTGCTAGGTTAAAAGGAGAGGACACATGCCACAGTGTGGTTATGGCGTCTTCCTTGAATTAAAAAAGTCCATACTTTTTGATGACTTTGGTGGGGTTTGTGGTAGATTGGACAAGGATATGGTGGCTATATAAGCTACCAATCACTGAGGACTATGAATATTGGGAAGATGGAGCACTTCTAGTGCCACCAGATCCACCACTAGATGCCATCTTGTGGATGATAGATGAGGGAAAGAAAGACGAGTTGGATGAATTAGATAAAGTTCTCCTTAGAGCACTTTGTTGGGCAGATAACACAATGCTTCTTCTTCCTATTTCAGCAATAGGATTGATTTCAGGTGATAAACCTCTTCTTCTTCTAGAATCACGAGAATCTAAGGACATGAAAGAAAGGCCAAAACTTTGAAAAAACTAAAGGGTCACTGCTGATTTCTAGGCTGTCTACGTCTAGCTTCCAATTGTTCTTGAGCACTAATATCTCGTTCAATTGCTGCCCAAGAATGGTTAAGCTCAGCACGAGTGTTGGCGGTGTCTAAGATGGTATTAAACAGATTCAAATCAATGTTGGTCTGGTCTTGGAGACCGGACTCAAGATTGGGTTGCCTTGCAACATGAACAATCATTAAGAGTAAAACAGTCAAAGAATCAAATTCAGAAAAGAAATATGTATCGATGCAAATCGAGTATAAAAATTAACCGGAGAGATATCGAAGATCTCCCCAGTATGGTCGCCAAATAAATGTTGAGGAGAAGATATGAAATGATCTTACTCAAGCAATTTCAGATTCTGCTTGGCTAAAGAAAAATAAACAGGAATGTCACCCTAGGTTTATAACCAACAAAAATAACATCCTAACTCACAAGTATTAATTACGAGTGCTTAGGTTAGTCTTTTTTCAATAAATAGCTTGCTAGAAATTTACTTTTTATTTAATTTTCTGAACATGTCAGTTGCTGAAATAAATGTAAAGATAGAAGTAAAGTCACCAACATGATAATCAAGACATATGAGACATAAAACAATCCTTTATTTCATTCAAATTCACCAAAGAGTCATTTTCTTTACAAAATCTCATGCATAAATTTTGGACCAAAGTCAAACTTAGACATCCTTGATGGAACATGCAAAAGGAGCTCTGACAAAAAACCAAAACTAAACTCTAAAAGCTGGATCAACTTGCCATAGATTTCTACCCACTCCACTCTGCACAATAGCCTTTGTCAGTCATGAAAACTAATTCACAAACAGACAAGTCTACACAGAATATCAAAGATAGATCAACATCTCTGAAAAACAAGTGTCTGAATGATGTGATTCAACCTTGAATATTGCTGTCTACAGTAAGACCCTGCTATCATAAAAGAGAATTAGGCTTGTGATGAATAAATGAATGAATGGAAATTGAACTATCTCAACATAAACTCAAAGAACAAACCTTAGTATGCTTCTGCTTCCATCTCCTCTTCCTCCTCCCTTTCGTTTTTCTTTTAAACAAATTAGAATTGGTTGAAGTAGTTGAACTAACTCATTAGTTAAATTAATTAAAAGACTCAGCCAACTTTTGGTTAAGGGGAAACATAATAATCATAATAAGGGTTATAAATAAATAATAACTAGTAGGTGGGACCCCTTGTGACTCCCTTTAGCTCATAACAATTAGAACAATCATAACATAACTATTAGTCAAGTAAAACACACCTCTTTGTGTCTCCCATCCACATATTCCATTTGATAATTTAGCTCATGACATTTGAAATTATTTCCAAAAATATTACTTATATATCCAAAATAAAACATGTTGTCCAAAGATCCCTGAAGTCAACTGTCATAAAGCAATAGATAAAATAAAACTTAAAATCCATATTTTCCACTTTGTGATGCAATCTTTCCTTGATTGTTGCTGTCACCCTTTGATTTCCCTGAATTTTCCTTTGGCTGCATCAAGCCCTTGGGCCTAATCTCACTGATCACGTGGGAACAATCATCCCTTAAATGCATCTGGGAAGACACAGATTCGTTAGAGCCATTGGAGGGTGAGGAAGGGGAGACAATGGCTTTTCCTTTATCAAGGGCATGGTGGGCCTAGTTTTTAATCTATTGCTAGCATGGGAGGATTGCACTAGTGAGTGGGGAGTGACTTGGACAATCTGGTTGTTAGGCAAAGGAGCATACAAGGACAAATTGGGCCAACCACAATGTTGGGAGACTACCGGGTGGAAAATATCTTGCCATCCATCATTTTTAGGAACCTCGGGTTGCAAAGAGACATGAGGGGGCACATGAATACCAGGGGCTTGAAAAACTTGGAAGGGAGGCCTTTCAAGCCCAGGTTGGACTACTCCCTGCCCAATCCAATTGAAGAATCTGACCTGAAACAACCAGCCAAGCTCTGGTGAGTCAACATCAAAATGTATGGAGAACCTTGGCCTTCTTGGGCCTTCGTTCCAATTACCTCTACCCCTGTTTGCTCGACCATGGCTACCTCAACTGAAAAAACTCATTCTTGCATGCATGATTGATTAGAAAATAGTCTTTTAAATAACCATACACGACAACTCTTAAAAATATGAAATAGATTTGGCTCATCAATATATCAGACCCATGCAATCCAATCCATACAATTTTTTTTTACTATTTATCAATGAGCAGGGGGTGAAAAAGGGTTCTGGGATATGTGAGGGGTTTGTATTGAGTGAAACATGATATAATGAGGGGGGAAATAACATGGTTATTGCTTAATGACAACAACAATCAAGTGTAAATCAAACCAATAAAACATCATTGTAATCCAAACAAGACACTACCACTTTCAATTGCTTTAACACCGAAATTCTCTTGATTGTAATCAATTTTAGAACAGGGAGTAAAAAATGAATATGGGAAGGTGATGGGATTTGTAATTAGCAGAAAATGAAATAATGGAAGGGAAAATGAGTGATTACTATTCATAAAATTAATTAAGTGATCCATAAAACATTCTGTGAAAGGAGATGCACTAACCAACGATCATTGTGACCAAATAACAATTACTGTGTATTTAACTAGTTCATTGTTCATAATCAAATGTCCAACACAGTGCCATCACAAGGCAATATGCATTCCACACAATCTATACGGCAGTTATGTTCCTTTCATTTATACACTTTGCATCTTATAACAATTCTCAAATAGTAACCATTTCCACTCTGTTAACCATCATAATCAACCATTGCCCACACCTTACTTCAATCAACAAATACACTCAAAATTCATGTTTCCAAAATTAAAAATGAAGTCACACCATCACTGCAATCGGGCCTACCATTTAGAATGCAATGATATTCGTTAAACATATATAGAGGCAATAAACCCAATAATCCAAATTAAATTGCAAAACCCAAATTAACATTTAAACAGACAGAAAACAACCACCATTCCAACACAAGCTATGCATAGAATAATTCAATCACACAAGTGTAATTTTGTCATTGTATAAGCCCAATTCAGCGTGACTCTAAAAAGCCGGGCCATCCATCAAACACGACGAGGTATCAACAACATGCCTATCTTTATAAAACAAATAATCGGATTGCCACATAATCGTGCTTAAAACTTTGTGACTATTTCTGAGTGTGGAACCCAAAATTATCCATATCATGCACAGTGGGAAACCACCCAAAACACCATGACGCAAAATTTCCATTCTACAATTTCAAACACATATTCATATTTATTAACTTAACCCCTCGTGCCAAGCTATCAATCTAATACAATAATGCTTCAAATTAACCAAACTGCAACCAACCATGTTGTGTAAAACTCGGGCTCATGCAATCGAATAATCATAATGCACACAGTGGATGAAATTTCTATGGTCATCTCGGTTGCAATAACCATTTGGCCCCAAAAGAACTCATAGTTACAATGACCAAATATTCGTGGTGTAGCAGCATCACACACACAATTGCAGTACACACGATCATCATTTAGTAATTGTAACCAATGCCAAGTTAAACATCCAAATAATCTTAGTGCAAAAGGACAATGACTGTGTATCAACCAACCAATTCAACACTGTCGTAACAATCAATCGAACTAACAAGTTGTGGAAACCAAATATCCCCACGCATCAACTCGAATCGGGGCTGCGACCCTCTCAATTAAACAAATATGAGTTATTAAACATAAGGATAGCGACTGTGTATTTTGAAATGTGCAATTAACAATGCAGGGTTTACCATTGTTATAACAGAGGCAGTGACTAGATACCAAACCAACATGACTGTCACATGAACAACTGGGTGAGCCTGTACTCAAATTAGTCAACAATATACAACCATCCAACAATAACCAAGTAGTAAACTCGACAGGCTAGACCAGTCTTCTCTATCAACCTTCAGATTGGAGGGCTAAGGGTTTGTTCTGTAGCCAACATAGGGAGAACATAGCCAACTCCTTGTAATGGTGAAACCTCTAAGGCCAACGGTGCATACAAAGAGAGAACCACAACTCATTCATGGATAGGTAAAAAATCCCATGACACAGGGCTATAACAGAGGAGCGAGACTCCAACTTGGCTAGTAACGATACTTATCACATGCAGAGTATAACCCTCATGGTTCTCCAGTCAAACAACCAAAACGCTGAAGTGAAGACAGGGTCGAGAACTTAACAAAATAACCCACTGCATGACCTTTTGGTGGTGGAAACAAACTAATTCTCAAGTGAACAAACCTAGTGACACAGAGTGCCTCCAACCATTAAACCCACAAAATCCAAAGACTGGACATAATGACAAATGCGTGAGGATAGCTATCCACCCAAGACCAAACAAAAACCCTCCAACTAAACCAACAAGGATAACAGAGAGCCCTTATGGCTGATAACACCCAGGATGACCAATAACTTCTATGAATTCAAGATTATTGCAGAAAGAACCATCAACGCTTCATTCCAAGAACACAATTTTACATAGTTTCAATACTTAAGGAAAACACAAATCAATACACTCGAGCCATTAATAATTTCATAACTAGAGCAGACTCATGAATGGCCAAAAAAAGACATACCTGTAATCGAACACCCTAAAATGCGAGTTGGTCGAGCGGTTCCCCTCTGTTAAGAAATCAGAGCATAACCATAGCAACAAGGTTGCACAATATCCTGACTAGGGTGGCAGCCAATGGAATGAGTAAAGGTGACGTGCAGTAAATGCACACCGTCTCCACCCACAGTCAATTAAGTCATTAGTACAAGCCAACCAATAATCCATTAACTCAATTAATTAGACCATGTATCGAAACAATCAACCATTAAAACCAATAGCGCGATCCATATCAACTCATGCCATAAAATAATCACTGTGCATATCAACTATGTAACCCAAACAAAATCACATAGCTATTAACGTCCATTACCTTGTAAAATGCACCACCAACATCCCATCCATTCAAATATACCATATTCATATTACCAATATAACTCAATCAAATCACATAACCATTACTTGCTAGATATGATTTAACCATAATAAATTTAATCTTTCATGCATGTAGTATAGCATAGCTCAAATTCTTCCCCTTCCATTTGTTGGATTGTTTTCATATCTTTCCAATTGCTTGTATGTGTTACTAACATGTTTGTTATGCAGGTGTTCCAAGAACAGGTAGTAGTGGTGTCAATGAATAACATAGGTTGTAGTAACACAAAGAACCAATACTTCATAAACCTCAAACCATAGCCAATAAAAACAAGATCTCATTAACCATGTAAGCCATGTCGAACATCATCACAACATCACATATGAACAGACCTGATCTACAATCTAGTAAGGGGGTCCCACCTACTAGTATTATTTAACTTTAATAATAATAGGCTTTAGCAACACTTTGCTGGAAAAACTTAGTTGTGATTTTAATTGTCAACAAGTTGGACAACGATGAGTGTAATGGCCATATTATCAGCACATGGCACATGCTAAGTTGGTCCACAGAAATTTCTTGTGAGATGAAGAAGGTTATGCAGTAGTGGTTGTGGTTGTAGCTACTAGTGGTGGTAGGAATGGTGTTGTATTTGGAAGCTGAATTAAGTTACGTAATTCAAGAAGTGTAGGGAAAATATTGGTAGGGTGTTCAATTGTTGCGCAAAGTGCAGATGGTGGTTGGGCTTGAGATTGAGAGGTGGACCTCTTCTTCATCTTGGTGCCCCCTTTTTTTGGTATTGTTTCCCCCAACGGTGTGACCGGTTGGAAGAGTTGGTGTTTGAAACATCAATTACATGGGAAATGCCTCTGGTTGAGGTGGGAGGGATGGGACTAGTAACATAGATGGTGATTCTGGATACCATATTGGGATAGCAATCACCATGTTCGGCAAGGTGAGAGGAGTGGTGATCTGATAGGATGAGACGCCTAGTGGTGGGTAAAAGAATGGTATTTAGGTTATGGCCCAAGGGAGCATTTTCCAAATGGATATTTTCCTAGTCATCAATGATATTTCTTGAATGGATGGCAACGTGGATGTGTCTGAGGTAGGTTGAGGTGTATGCTCCTCGGTGGGGGTTTCATCATCGATATCAACACCATGTGATGAGACTGCGCAGACTCGAGCTTAGACTATAGGAGGGAAAATAGGGGGGTTTCCTTGATAATAAACCACAAGTAATGGATCTTTAAAGATTCATGGACCAATATCAACAATTGGTGAGAGATTAGAGTTATCTCGTATGAGGAGAGGGATGTTGTCTATGTTCCTGGAATGATTGGGTTCATAGTGTGTTAATTGATTGATAGTGATGACCTTCCCATTATGGGGGAATATCATGGTACAAAATATTGACGAGGCCACGACTTTCATAGCGTACATGTAACTATGCATGAACAAGATATTGTGATTGAGCAGGGCATCGATGACTTCGATATTGACAAGAATTGTTTTGCTTCCTAATTCGACTGGAAAATTTTGGTAGAGGCCCTTTGGTTGGGATGGACAACCATCATATTCCCAAAGAGTGATAACAGAAGGGACAAGCTTAGGTGAACCGAGTTGTTTCCATATTGTCTTGGACATAATACAGGTGGAGGCTCCTTCATCGATGATGCATCTATGAACTATTCTATTTCAGATATTGACTGGGATATGAAAAGCGGCCAAGGAGGGGAGGCATGGTTCAAGGTTATTTAGATCAAATGTATTGAAGCGAGTATTTGTTGGGTTGACTTCCCTTAATGTTGAGAGCAAGGCCTTCCTTTGTAAAGGACAAGTTTGGAGGACCTCCAAAACAGACATGCTGCTGGAGATTGAGCCAAGTCATAGACCAAGCTATAGCTGTATTTTTCCCTAGCATGGGGGTTGTGTACGTTCCTACATAGGGGTGTGTAGGGTACTCAAGTGGTGGATTTCGTGCTAAGACGAGGGATTTACAGAGGTTTCCCTACTGGTAATTGGGGTGAGTCTGATGTGGTTGGATTTGAGTCAGAAGACATACCATACTAACAACTGCGAGTTTGTAATAGGATTTCCTCTTCAGTGGTGAGGAAGATGCTACAATATGTCGGGTTCCTAGGTTGAGGTTGACCCAGGTTAGGGTACTTCCCCAGTTGTTGTGGGGTAGGGATAATCTCTTTTTTAGTATTGATGACTCCTTGATGAGGAATCAGGTTTTCCAGGACCGTTGGTGTTTGGGGTTGTAGATAATTTTGAGGTACCTATGGTGGGCCCTGTGGGGTAGGAGGTATTTTCGGAATCATGGCTTCCCTCATTTTATTATAATCAATGATTTGGGGACAATGATGAGTATAATGTCCATATTCACCACATAATACGCTAGGTAAATTGGTTCTAAGTTTATTATTTTTCCCTTGTCGTTGTTGGCCATTATTGTTTCCCCATGGTGGTTTTTAGTTACCATTGCTATGATTTCCCCTATTGGGGGTTGCCCCCATATCCTAAGTTAATGTTATTCTTGTTATTTCACTTCTTTTTGTTGTTGTTGGATTGATGAGGTAGATTTGCCATATTCAACTGTTCAAAGGCTTGCACTTGCTGAACAAAGTTAACACTAGCCTGTTGTTGTCCATGTGGTGGGGTAAAGAGCTGAGGGGGACCTAGGAAAGGGTAATATATATTACCTTGTGGATGGGCTCTGTATTGATTGTATGAGGTGGATGTTCCACTCCCACTATTGGAGTTGTATGATGTGGTAGGTGGTGGACCTGGAAGTGGTTCTTACACTGGGTTTGTTGATGGTGTAGGTATGTGCCCTCCCATCATGGGAGGGGGATAGATCGTAAAAGTGGACTGAGGGAGGGGGGGCATAGTATGGGTTCCTCCCTTATGGATGGTGGTAATGATTGGCCCCAAACATGGGTACCGATTGGAGTTGTATGATGTGGTAGGTGGTGGACCTGAAAGTGGTGCTTACACCGGGTTTGTTGATGGTGTAGGTATGTGCCCTCCCATCATGGGAGGGGGACAGACCATAAAAGTGGACCGAGGGAGGGGGGGCATAGTATGGGTTCCTCCCATATGGATGGTGGTAATGATTGGCCCCAAACATGGGTACCGATTGGAGTTGTATGATGTGGTAGGTGGTGGACCTGGAAGTGGTGCTTACACCGGGTTTGTTGATGGTGTAGGTATGTGCCCTCCCATCATGGGAGGGGGACAGACCATAAAAGTGGACTGAGGGAGGGGGGGCATAGTATGGGTTCCTCCCGTATGGATGGTGGTAATGATTGGCCCCAAACATGGGTACCGATTGAGAATAAGGATTAAAATGAGCCATGAATCTGATCAATCCATCTGTGACATGTGATGCTCTGGGCTTATCTTGACCAAAGGGTAGAGGGCGAGGAGCGTCTAGTAATATAGAGTAGAGGTACCTCGATTAGGAGTAATTGAGGTCAAACTATTGGGCCTTTGTGATGGATTCTTCTTTAGTTTGAGGTAGGGTATTGGCCACATCTTTTACTATGACTAGGACTAGTGATTTAAAAAACTAATATAATCTTTGTTGTGGGGTGGTGTCAGCCTTGCATATGCCTCACCTCCTACACCATTCATGCATATGATCCATGATATGAACAACCATGGTTTGTTTGAATTCAAAGAAAATATATAAACTAGTGTCATGGAAAACAAGAAGTTGGAAGAAGGATAAGAAGGCCTTGGTCAGTGATTCGAAGGTCATATGGGACGCTAATTTATCATCAACATACCATTTGGCAGATGGATCGATGAGTGTTCCCTAGAACAATCGTAATCGAATAGAATATTTCATGATGCTATTAGAAGAACAACACGGGTGGAAGGACATATTGTGGTTGTCCGAGTCCTCACCTGGTTTCCCTTCAAACTTTGGGATGTACGAAGGTAATTTGGTGGGCATGTTAGGCTACGTCATGTAAGATGGGGTCATTCATGAGCTTGGTCAAATCTAGAATGTTGAGGGATGCCAAATATGGAAAGATAGGAGTTGGTGAAACCATGGTGTGTTGTTGTTGAGAATTAGTTCTGTGTGAGGACGGTTGGAAACTCATCCCTTGCGACAAAGTTGAGTTCCTCCTCCTTGTGATGGAGGACTGGTGGGTGGATTGTTTGTGACATTGGTGTCGAGCAAGGTAGAACCAAGCAAGGTTGATCCTAAAATTGTTGCACTCACAGGTGTATGGGATGGTTGAGCCAATGTGTAAGCTAAATTAGGGATACCTCACAATATTGGAGGGAGTTTTTACATGCATTTAGAATGTGTTGGATCATGTTGTCATTGATGCCAATGGTTTGTCATTGATGCCAATGGTTTGATTACTTGGGAGATTGTTGGATCATATGTCATTGATGTAAATGGTTTGGTTTGATTGATGTCATTGGTTGATGTCAAGTAATTG
>ML820257.1:6851-30029 GCA_009831015.1 Picea engelmannii
AGCTCACACAATATATCAATCTCAAATTATATTACAAGAGTCAAATGACAAAGCATGAAAGAATAACAAAGCTAAGAATCCCCTTCTAAGACTTCAAGTTGATCTAAGTCTAATCTCTCATCTCTAAATCCAATTTCCCAAATTATCAATTACATCATGTCTCGCTCCCTTCATGAAGAGAGAACACTCTCTTATATACATGAAAGTCTTGAAGATTGTCATAATTACAGATCCACTATTCTCTCAACTTATTCCTTCAAATCCACCACTCATATCTCGGATAAGATATCATATCAAAATCTCCATGATCTTCTCCTTTGAATATGCTTGAATGATTGTCCCAAATATTCTTCAAATCTTCAAAGCTTGAAGATGAAATTCGAATTTGAGGCTAAGTGGTAATATTTGACTTTGTTGAATTCTTCACATATGCCTGCACACATCATCAAACTCATCCAACCTTGATATATATTGAAAATATGTTATTTTTCTAATATTTAATCACAAATTCACTTATAATACTGAAATGAATAGAGTGGAAAATAATGAGAAACCCACATATATTTATGAAAATGGTATGATGGAAGGTTAATGGGACGATGAAATGTAAGGAATAATGAAGGGAAAGGTGGATTAAAATAGGGCATTTCTGAGGCCCAACAATTGGATTTAGAGGGAGATAATTCAAGAGGTAGTCTATATAGTTGGATGTGAGTTAGAATATGTATATCCACAACATTCATGAAAATAATTCAGAAGGAATGATCTATCGATGATGTAGAGATACATGGTTGATTAGCAAGCAATGCTACTTGAGAACCATTAATTGCTTATGGATTTATCACTTAGAAATATTTTCCACCATAAGTTATTCCTTAATGCGTAATGAAAGTATTTATAATCACTTTAGAAACAAATCAAGGGATTAATACACATAAAATTAATACACTTTGGAATTCATATATTCATAACATCAAATGTAGAAACAATGAGAATCATAAAAAATGTTCCATGGAATGTATATATATACTAAACATCATCTAAATTGTAAATTTTTTACAAAATGGAAACTTGTGCCCAGTATACAAAGAGAAAACAAGTGCCCTAACATAAAAAACATCTATATCGTGGCCTAGCTACAAAATGGCAGTTATTGGTCAATCAATGAGAATTTCCACCCTCGCCACCCTTAAGAGAATCTTGGAAATATATATTTCTTCTCTTACTCGAGGATGCACCTCGAGAGGTTCTAGGCTTGGGCGTGCTTTGACGCTCTAGAGACTGCACAAAGAATAAACAATGTTATAAGTTTCTTTCATCAATGAATTAATAGAAATACAAAATGATACCTTGTAATTTAACCTAAGACAAATCACCGCATATGGAACTATCAATCATGAGGATGTTACCCTCCTCTGTGACCCCAATCTCTCTACAATTCCACCCTGCATCAATTACAAATATCATGTCAAGATAATTAAACAAATATGCGTAAAACAAATTCATGAAACATAAAAAATTATCATGAATGCATTATCTCACCGTGAATATCTCAGGCATCAATGGAGATTCACTGGAAGATGGAGAACTAGGTTGTACAACCTACTCCGAGACAACCTCTACTGTGGAAATCTTTGTCGATGGGGTTGAAAGTGGTGGGGGAGGTGGATGGTAGACAGGTGGGTTGGGATTGACCCTCACAGGCTGTACAAGTGATTCCAACACCCTAGTCCTGGAGAAAGGCAACCCAGAAGGAACATCGAGGTGCCCAGGGGGTGCAATACTACTATAGCTAACAAATATATCGGAGACATGCATAGATATGAATAAAATTGAACTATTARTACCAAATAGTAAAATTCAAAAATATAAACACAAACAATTTGAGAATTATACGATATTTAACTTTACACATGAAACTTGTGRCGTTGGTGAATTGTCCATCCCAGATGGACAGGCCCCAACATCGTTTGGTGCAAAATCATATATAAACAAGAAAACATATAAAAAAWTTGATGATGTYAAAAAATAAAGAAATGACTATGTTGAATATATCAAATGTGATACATACCTATGTGTACGGTGCACCCAATGAACATGTTGCCTCTACTATTGCATCAATGGTGGGGCTAGTCATTGATGCATCCATAGGTGTAGAAGGTMTGCTGCTAGGAAGAAACAACTACAAAATGACATACAATCAAATATCTATATAAATACACAAAATACAAAATATATATATATATAACGATGAAGAACATAGAGACGATTAAGAGACGATTAAGAGACTAACCTCCTCCATGAAGMTATGTTGTCCACTGGGCTCTATAGGCCCATATCATGTCTTCCCATAGCTTGATTATCTGTGAGGTTCACCCGAAYGACTGCTATGTCCATGCACCCTCTCCTCACCGTACTCTCTTGCACGTGTTGGCGCTCCAACTCCTCCATCAATGTCACTGGAAGACATCTCCTGCTAAGATAGTGCAACAAATATACTATGTTGCACTAGGCTATGATTCAAAGATGAGATGGCTAGTTGTAATTTTTGCAAGTTCTCTGCAACAGGAGGATGTTGGGTAGGGGGGTCAGGCCTTCGTTAGGGGGGGGGGTATGGGGACCTAACTAGGGGTCGCACCTGGCATGTTCTTGGTCCTGTGTGGACCCTCGACCCACCCCATGGAAGTCATCAATGTCAAAGTAGTTGACATGCTTACCCATAATAAACTCAACCCATAATTTTCTCAGAAAATATAAGGACATCTCCTTGTTATTATAGGGAGGTTTATTAAAAACCATGTACCACCTATCCATCTAGTTTTGACTAATCTATGGATGGATGCACCAATCAATGAAGATGTGTTTCCTAGTCAATGGTAGTTCTTGTCCATTTCTAGGATCCCCAAAAATAGACAATATTTGTTGTTTTGAAATGCCCAGTTCTTTGACTTGATTTATGTCCAAACCAGTGTTATAGTACTCATACATTTGTGCCCTATAATCAGAAATAGAGGTCAATTTCCCTTGGGCACTTGCAATGGATTGCACAATGATGTCCAAATAAGTGGCCAAGGAGACTTTGCTAGGCTCTCTATTCTCCCTTAATTATTCCTCAAGGGTTCGTAATATAACCAAACCCTCATCAATTTCAGTGTTTACATTGTATCGTGGTGGTGGGTTGGGGTATTGATCTTCTTGATTTTCTTATTGGGATGACTAAATAGGATTAAAATAAAGAAAATATAACATACCTGGACAAGATGGCCTCCTCCCTTTCTTCCTCTAATCTATCTCCACTATCGTTTCCCAATGAGATAAGCGTGAACATGATTTGGGCACAAATCGTGCTTGGGCCCTTAATATATTTTTATCTATAAGACAACACATATTGTTTTTTCCAATAAACCTACATGGAAATGTACGTGGAGGTTCAACCATATCCAAACCTATATGTATAGGAATGTGTGCACGTTCCTAAGAACGCTCACGCATTCCTGCGAGTGCGCATTTTTAATCATGTCATTGCCACTTTTTTGGCCACCAAGTTCTTGCACTCACCTAGATGTAATTTTCTTTCTTTCTTTCTATCTACATAAAGTGTTTTTTTTTTTAATAATGCATTATACTTGTTTATTTGTATAGATTTGAGGAATGTTTCATAGGCCTCCCTGATAGATTGTCATGCAATGTTATAATCTTTATTATGCTTTTCAAGATCCATTTTTACAATATATTTTTTTAAGAGTAGTTATTCATACAAGTTGAGATATTTGTTGAAACATTATGATAAAGGTCCTCAATGTTGTTGATACTTATCATGAGTTTAATTCATTTTTTAAATCCATTAGAAAAAGGATTGTCTTTTTTCTTATCACAGATGAATTTTCTTTCTATATTAGAACTTTATACCATGGATTTTTTATGTAAGGAAATGTCTAGAGTTAAAATGAGGGGTTTATAACTATGTTAGGTTTGTTATCATCCAAGATGTAAAAATTAACAATTTGGTTATGTAAGGGGATATCTGATATGAAATCATCAACCATGATAAACTATCAATCTCATAAACACAATTCATTTAATTAAATTTTGACAAATTATTAGTTCATGAAAACTACAAATTTTGATCAATAGAATACTAAACAATTTTTTTTTATAAATATAAGCTAAACTAAGTTCTTCAATAAGTAATAGAAGGTCAAGTTTGTAAACCTTGCTTAGGATTATAGCTTTCTTATTTATTGTTATGTAATTAAAGTCCCTACCAAAAAATAAAAATATAAATTGCAAGTCATACTTTGAATATCTCTTTCTTACCTCATTTGATTTCTCATTGTAAAATGCTATTAACCTACCATCCTAGCTTAAGATTGATCTAATAGCCAATCCACTTGCATCTCATTCCACCTAAAATAATTGTTCAAAGTACATAAATGTCAATGTTTGTGCTTCTTTGTTTCTTTATTTCAATATCTTGAAACTTCTTTGTTTTTTCACTCTATTATTAGTGCGCATATCCCACTTAAAATTATGCACTCTATCATTAGTGTGCATATCCAACTTAACATTATGATAAACTTGTAAATATTAGTAATGTCATAAAAATATTCTTACCTCGGCATTGACAAATCTCATATGAACTTCACTTTCTCATGATCCATGATCAATCCTTTCCATGAGATGGAAAATAACAAATACAACAACTCCTTCTCTATCCAAACGCACCAACTCCTCTATCCAAATTCACAAGTTTCAAGCTAATATGTTGCAAATGCTAACCTTTTCTACCATTATAAATTAGAATTTCATACAAGTTCTAAATACTTAACTTACCTAATAAAGGATGGAACGCCTCCTTCATCAATCTCGTCAATGTACTTGGCACATATTGGAAGGCATGAATAACCATTCATACATTCCATATTTTTTTCTAAATGTGTTATTTCATTCTTCTCCTTCAATGATTGTGATTTGGATTCAATGATTATGATTCGGATTCAGTGATAGTTTCTCTTAAAATAATTATTGGTGATATATCTTACACCGCTCAAACTATCCAAAATGTCATTCATCCTTGACACTAGTAATACATACTTCATTCTAGTTTATTTAGTGCTAACACATCTTCCATATTCCATCCTTATTCAAAGTTAATAATGTTTTTACATCACTTAGACTCATACTCTCCCTTAAGGATCCTCAAAAAAACTATTATATCTATCAACTCATCCTTGTTCAAAGTTAATTTAATGTTTTTACATCACTTAGACTTATACTCTCCCTTAAGGATACTCTTAAAAAACAAATTTACCTATCATCTCATCTTTGTTTAAATTTAATAATGTTTTTACATCACTTAGACTCATACTCTCCCTTAAGGATCCTCTTCAAAAAAGTATTTTACCTATCAACTCATCCTTGTTCAAGGTTAATAATTATTTTACATCACTTAGACTTATACTCTCCCTTAAGGATCCTCTTAAAAAAAATATTTTACTTATCAACTCAATTTCATATTTTACAATGGAATCACTGTATGCGTAATCTAATTTAGTCATGTATCTCTTTGTGCCAATCAATCTCATGCCCAATTCCTCCTCTTTGATGGTAGTTCATGTAGTAAGTCTTCCCTCATAATTTTAAGAGACGCATTTAATAACTTTTGTACTTCTTCCAACATCTATTTACTTCTTTTGTCATCTCTTTGTTACATGTGCATTTCTTTCACCTATGTTGCATTGTATTTTTGTCACTTTTTTGAACACTACATCTTAACACTAGGTTTCCTTTATGATAATTAAGAACTTTTTTGTTGTCGCCAAAAGTAATTCTCTCACATATTTATCTTCCATGGGCAATAATTGGGAAATTCTCCCATCCTTCATGATCGTATATTTATTCTCTTCCCCATCATGTATGGTGCATTGATCAAATTTTCAAGGTCTCCCTATTAGTAAGTAACATCCATCCAGGGATGATTTTAAGGATGAAAAATTATATTAAAATGTAGAAACATGGGATAATATTACTAGTCCTTAATATGCAAAATGTAAAATGTTTGGCGATAGTTTTGTAAAAATATTCAAATTTCTAAGGATTTTATATACTTTCTATAAATTTTAGTGATTTGTAAGGTAAAAAAAAATTATTCTATGCAATTTGGTCTAATCATTTTTAGAAAAAATGTAAATTGGTGAATCTTTTTTTGGGAAAAAACATGGAAAATTAGCTCATTTTCAAAATTTAGCCCCTAAAATCATCTATACATGCATCCATAGGGATCACATTACACTATCATTCATGTGACCCATATGAAAAAGAAACCCTATTTTGGTAAATTATATACACTTCATAACCTTTTTTAAACCAAAATAACTTAGAAAGAGTTTCTCAACCATATCTACTTCCAAGATATTTTGTGTGCTACTTGAATCAATTATATATTTGCAACACTTTCCTTTAGACTTACACTTGGCTTTGAAGATGCTCTTCCTCAATGGTTTCTCTTCATTGTGCCACTTGAATAAATTATATCTTTACAATGTACTTATCTCTAGATATACACTTGGTTTTGAATATTTTCTTCTTTAACCACTTCTCTTATGGTATCCGTTGTTTTGTTTGCACCATCTTCACTATGCCACCTTATTATGTTGTTATTACAATTGATGCATTATCTCATTGTGTCTCACCATATTGAAACTATGTTTTGTCTTCGCTTCCTTGCATGCCAACCCTTTATAGACATTCATATGAGATACAAACATCATATCCACACATGTATCAATAAATATTCCTTTTGTAGTTATCAATATTTCAATTTTCTATAATTCTCCTTTTAATACATACCTCCATTTCTTAGTGATGTCATACCATCCTCTACTTTATTCATCTTGTCTTCACATGATTCCTTTTACTACCTCAGACACAAAACAACTTAACTTGAATGTAGGTTCGGGGCATCCCACTTTTCTCCATGCCTATTAGATGTCGTGAACATATAATCTAGATAAAAATGCCCCCTTAGACACCTCTTCGTCTACTAACATTTCTTGTATTATCTTTCTATGTGATTTCCACTTTATCCATTTCTCTAAAGGTGGCTCCTTTTAGACACATCTTCATGGAATGAGAGTCCTTGTATTTTCTTTTCTTCTTTTGTCAATATCAATTAATTGTGTTGTTCCACCTCCGGATGATCATTTCATTTTGAAATCCAAAATTCACTCATTTTTCATATCTCAAGCCTCTTTGGTTCTTATTTTGATTATCATTATGAACTGTAAATATGAAAATTGGATCAAATTATTTTATATGGTCTCTCATGTATATTTTATATATTTTTTTAATACTATGTTTCTCTTAAAGACATTTTTTTGTAGTTCACTAGTATGAATCTCTCTTAACTTAGAAAAAATGGAAATTGGCGAATCTTTTTTGGGGAAAAACCATGGAAAATTAGCCCATTTGCGAAATTCAACCCCTAAAATCATCTATGCATGCATCCATAGCGATCACATTACACTATCATTCATGTGACCCAGATGAAAAAGACACCCTATTTTGGCAAATTATATACAGTTCGTAACCTTTTTCAAACCAAAATAACATAGAAAGAGTTTATCAACCATCTCGACTTCTGAGATATTCTTTGTGCTACTTGAATCAATTATATATTTGCAACACTTGCCTCTAGACTTACACTTGGTTTTGAAGATGTTCTTCCTCAATGGTTTATGTTCATTGTGCTACTTGAATGAATTATATATTTACAATGTACTTATCTCTATATATACACTTTGAATATTTTATTCTTCAACCACTTCTCTTCTTGTATCTATTGTTGTATTTGCACCATCTTCACTATGCCACCTTATTATGTTGTTATTACAATTGATGCACTATCTCATTGTGTCTCACCTTATAGAAACTATGTTTTGTCTTTGTTTCCTTGAAAGACAACCCTTTATAGACATTCGTATGAGATACACACATCATATCCACACGTGTATCAATAAATATTCCTTTTGTAGTTATCAATATTTCGATTTTCTATAATACGCCTTTTAATACATGCCTCTATTTCTAAGTGATGTGATATGATCCTCTACTATATTCATCTTTTATTCACATGATTATGTTTACTACCTCAGATACAAAACAACTTAACTTGAATATAGGTTCAGGGCATCCCATTTTTCTCCATGCCTATTAGATGTCGTGAACCTATAATCTAGATAAAAATGCCCCCTTAGACACCTCTTCGTCTACTAACATTCTTCTTCTACTAACATGTCTTGTATTATCTTTGTATGTGATTTCCACTTTATCCATTTCTCTAAAGGTGGCTCCTTTTAGATACCTCTTCATGGAATGAGAGTCCTTGTATTGTCTTTGCATGTGATTTTTTCTTCTTACGTCAATATCAATTAATTGTGTTGTTCCACCTTCGGATGATCATTTCATTTTGAATTTCAAAATTCACTCATTTCGCATATCTCAAGTCTCTTTGGTTTTTATTTTCATTATGACCTACAAATATGAAAATTAGATCAAATTCTTTTATGTGGTCTTTCATGTATATTCTAATATTTTTCTAACAATGGAAAGGCAATGCATACCATTACCAATGCATACCATTTTCATTGCCAATACATATCATTGGCAATGCATACCATACCATTGCCAATGCATACCGTACAAGGAAATTGCAAGGAAATGTATACCATACCAATGCATACCATTTCCATTACCAATTCATAGCATTTCCATCTCCATTGCCAATGCATACCATTTCCATTGCCAATTCATAGCATTGCCATTGCCATTGCCAATGCATACCAATGCATACCATACCATACAATTTCCAATGCATGCCATACAATGGCAAGGCAATGAATACCATTTCCATTGCATATCATACCATACCATATAATACCATTTCCAATGCATACCATACCATACCATACCATTGTCAATTCATACCATACAAGGCAATGGCAAGGCAATGCATACCATTTCCATTTCCATTTCCAATGCCAATGCCAATGCATACCATACCATACCATTTCCAATGCATACCATACAATGGAAAGGAAATGCATACCATTGGCAATTCATACCATACCATACCATACCATTTCCAATGCATATCATACAAGGAAATGGAAAGACAATGCATATCATACCAATGCATACCATTGTCATTGTCATTGCCAATGCATACCATACCATACCATACCATTTCCATTGTCATTGCCAATACCAATGCATACCATACCATACCATACCATTTCCAAAGCATACCATACAAGGCAATGGAAAGATAATGCATACCAAACCAATACATACCATTGGTATTGCCATTGCCAATGCATACCATACCATACCATACAATTGTCATGGCATATCATTTACAATGATTACCATACCATTTTCATTTACATTGCCAATGTCAATGCATACCATACCATACCATTGCCAATGCATACCATACAAGGAAATGGCAAGGCAATATACCATACCAATGCATACCATTTTCATTGCAAATATGTATATCCACAACATCCATGCAAATAATTCATAAGGAATGATCTATCAATGATGTAGAGATACATGGTTGATTAGCAATTGATTCTACTTGAGAACCATTAATTATTTATGGATTTAGCACTTAGAAATATCCCCCCCCCCCCATAAGTTATTCCTTAATGCATAATGCAAGTATTTATAATCACTTTATAAATAAATCAAGGGATTAATACACATAAATTCATACACTTGGAATTCAAACACTTTGAAATTCATATATTCATCAACATCAAATGAGAAACAATGAGAATCAGAAAAAATGTGCCATGAAATTTGTGTGTGTGTGTGTATATATATATATATATATATACACACACACAGGTAACTCGTGCCCAGTATACAAAGCGACAACAATTTCCCTAACGTAAAAAACATCTATATCACGACCTAGCTACAAAATGGTAGTAGTTGGTCAATAATTGATCATTTCCACCCTCACCACCCTCAGGAGCATCCTGGAAATCTATCTTTCTTCTCTTGCTCGAGGATGCACCTCGAGAGATTCTAGGCCTAGGCATGCGTCGACACTCTAGAGACTTCACAAATAATAAACAATGTTATAAGTTTTTTTCATCAATGAATTAATAGACATAGAAATTGATACTTTGTAATTTAACCTAAGGCAACTCACTTCATATGAAACTCTCAATCATGAGGGTGTTACCCTCCTCTGCGACTCCAATCTCTCTGCAATGCCACCTTGCATTAGTTACAAATATCAATTCAATATAATTAAACAAATATGTGTAAAACAAAATTTATGAAACATAAAAAATTATCATGAATGCATTATCTCACCATGAATATCTCAGGCATCGATGGATATTCACTGGCAGATGGAGCACTAGGTTTTACAACCTACTCCAATACAACCTCTACTATGGAAGTCTTTGTCGATAGGGCCAAAAGTGGTGGTGGGGGTGGGTGGTAGAAAAGTGCGTTGTGATGGACCCTCATAGGCTATATAATTGATTCCAACACCCTAGGCCTGGAGAAAGGAAACCCAGAAGCAATGCTCATTTGCCCAGGGGGTGCAATACTACTATACCTAACAAGTATATCGACGACTTGCATACATATGAATAAAATTTAACTATTAGTACCAAATAGTAAAATTAAAAAACATAAACACAAACAATTTGAGAATTATACAATATTTAACTTTACACATGATACCCATGACACATAGTCCCCAACATCGCCTAGTTCCAAATCCTATAGAAACAAGAGAACATATAAAAAATTTGAGGATGTCATAAAATAAAGAAATGTCTATGTTGAAACTATAAAATGTGATACATACCTATGTGTACGGTGCACCCAATGAACATGTTGCCTCTACTACTGCATCAGTGGTGAGGCTAGGCACTAATGCATCCATAGGCATAGAGGGTTTGTTGTTGGGACGAAACAACTACAAAGCAACATACAATCAAATATCTATATAAATACAAAAAATACAAAATAAATATATAACGATGAAGAACATAGAGAGTGTTAAGCTACTATCCTCCTCTATGAAGTTATGTTGTCCATTGGGATCTATAGGTCCATATCATGTCTTCCCGTAGCTCGAGCATCTGTGAGGTGCACATGGACGACTATTATGTCCATGTACCCTCTCCTCGTTGTACTCTCGTGTGCATGATGACACTCCAACTCCTCTATCAATGTCACTGGCAGGCAACTCCTCTCGAGATAGTGCAACAAAGATACTATGTTGCACTAGTCTATGATTCAAAGAGGAGATGGCTAGCTGTACTTTTTGCAATTTCTCTGCAACAGGAGTATGTTGGGTAGGGGGGTAAGGCCTTCACCTGGGGGACGGGGACCTAACTCGGGGTCACTCCTAGCATGCTCTCGGTCCTGTGCAGACCCTTGACCCACCCCATGGAAGTCACCAATGTCAAATTAGGTGACATTCTTACCCATAATAAACTCAGAGCATAATTTTCTCATAAAATATAAGGGCATCTCCCTATTATTGCAAGGAGGTTTATCAAAAACCATGTACCACCTATCCATCCAATTTTGAATAGTTTGTTGATGGATGTACCAATCAATGAAGATGTTTTTACTAGTCAATGTTAGTTCTTGTCCATTTCTAGGATCCCTAAAAATAAACAATATTTGTTGTTTCGCAATTCCCAGATCTTTGACTTCATTTCTGTTCAAACCAATGCTATAGTACTCATACATTTGTGCCCTATAATCAGAAATAGAGGTTAATTTCCCTTGGGCACTTGCAATGGACTACACAATGATGTTCAAAGAAGTGGTGGGTTGGGGTTTTGATCTTATTGGTTTTCTTGTGAGGGGTTTGAATTGTCCTGGGGTTCCATTGTATTATATATGTTGCAATTTAAAAGCCATGGCATGTAAATTAGGTTTCTTTTTTTATTTAAAATGAAAAAATATATTGTTTTTTTAAATTTAGATTATTGGGAGCAAATTACTAAACTTGGATGACTAAATAGGATTAAAATTAAGAAAAATGTAACATACCTAGACACGGTGGCCCTCTCCTCCCTTTCTTCCTCTTCTCTATCTCCACTATCTTTTCCCAATGAGAGAAGAGCGAACGTGATTTGGGCACAAATCGTGCTCGAGCCCTTAAGACATTTTTATCAATAAGACCACGCATGTGGTTTTTCCACTAAACCTACATGGCAATGTACATGGAGGTTCGATCATATCTGAACCTATATGTATAGGAACATGTGCACATTCCTAAGACCGCGCAAGCATTCCTGTGAGTGCACATTTTTAATCATGCCATTTTCAATTTTTCGTCCACCAAGTTCTTACACTCACCCAGATGTAATTTTTTTTCTTTCTTTCTATCTACATAAAGCATTTATTTTTTTAAATAATGCTTTATACTTGTTTATTTTTAGAGATTTGAGGAACTTTTCATAGGCTCTCCTGATAGATTGTCATGCAATGTTATAATATTTTTTATAATGTTATATTCTTTAATATGTTATTCAAGATCCATTTTTACAATAATTGTTTTAAGAGTACTTATTCATACAAGTTGATATCTTTGTTGAAAAATTATGATAAATGTCCTCAATGTTGTTGATACTTATCATGAGTTTAATTCATTTTTTAAATCCATTAGAAAAATTATTGTCTTTGTTCTTATCAGAGATGAAGTGTTTTTCTATATTAGAACTTTAAACCGTGGATTGTTTATGTAAGGAAATGTTTAGAGTTAAAATTAATGGCTAATAACTAAGTTAGGCTCGTTATCATCCAAGATGTAAAAATTAACAATTTGGTTATATAAGGGGATATCTGATATAACCATGATAAACTATTTTTTTAAGTAAGTGTCTATATATTACCTTTTAGGATCATAAATTATAGTAGCGTCATAAATGTCAAGGAACTGTTTGTACTGAATTTCCCCGAAGGGAAACCAATTCAACATGTTTCTTAAAACTGAAAGCACCAGAAATTAAACAACATGAACTGAATCATCCTCTGAGGAAACTGTTTCATCCATACCTATCTTGCAAACTAGAAAATAAAAAAACACTAACTCTTGACACACAAAAAGGAAACATTGTGTTAGACGTAGTATACGACCCAAGAGGACGCTTCTAGAAACGTAAATGATTAACAAAATTAAAAATGCAAGATGACACATGTGCACATGCCAATGCTCATGCATTCTGACTATCACGTTTTCCCAAGTCACACCTTGTTGTCTCCTAGATAGCAGGAGAAAATAACACCACTGCGGTTGCCGATGCACTGGTGGTCTATTCTGTAGAGTGTTGGATGTCGAGCTGAGTGGAGAGCATAGATGTAATTTGTTCCCCTCTCTTGTCCAAAAGTTCTAGCCAAAAGCGCAAGTCATCCACATCGTTTTGGAAAAAAAACACCAATTCATACAATATCACCACTGAGTCACAAATTCTTATACATTAAGCCACCAAACGACGAAGGTGAAGGCCAGAGAGAGATGCAAACTAGACGTTTTCTTAGTAGGGAATGAGGAGACACGCTGGTCCAGCTGAGGAGCGACCACATAATAAGAAAACCAGAGTGGATCGTCACACACGAATGGATGTAACTTCCATAGATGCTCCTCCATCTTCTGTACAAAGATGCATAGGAGAGATTGCTTGAGCATTTATTTATGGGCTTGTAGAAATGAATGCAGCTATCACTCATCGAGGGAAAAAGAGGAGGGGTGATGCATATGTTGGTCACGTGGTTGGTGCAGTTTTGGAAGGCGCCACCCTCTCCAATGGACATGTGTTCCTTGATGACACCCCATCCAGGGGATAATCATGATAAAATATCAATCCCATGAACACAATTCATTTAATTAAATTTTGACAAATTATTAGTTCATGACATCTACAAATTTTGATCAATACAATACTAAACAAATTTTCCACTAAATTTGTAAAGTTTTCTTTTGTAAAAATAAACTAAACTAATTTATTCATTAAGTCATAGAGGATCAAGGTTGGAAACATTGCTTAGGATCATATCTTTCTTATTTATTGTTATATATTTAAAGTCCCTACCAAAAAATGAAAATATAAAATTACAAGTCATACTTTGAATATCTCTTCCTTTTTTTTCACGATGAAAATTTCTCTTTTATAATCAAAAGTTTATAAAAAATTTACATAGCATCGGTTCAGTTGACATCAAAACAGGGATCTGTGAAGAAATGCTTGTATCAGCTCGCAGACCTGTGTAAAATACTCATATAGTATCTCGTGGGCTGTCAAGGAAATACCAAAATACACTGTCTAATATGCTCTGATACAGGATATCACTGGTGGGTGTGTTGTTCACGACACACAGCCTGTTTTAAATCCAATTTAAACTTCCTTTTTTTTATATCTGTTCTAATGATATCACCAATCTAGCCCAATTTTCTGATGCAAAAACAGTGGTGTTGTTCCGGATTTAAGTTTTCATGACCTGGAGTATTCTACATCAGATTTTGAGATGAGTTGAGAAACCCTCGTTTCCATCCTCCCATCGGGCGAATGTTATGAGACCGCGAGGCCGGGATAAAGCCAATTTTGAAAGGTGGTCCGCAATGACATTGTCTTCCCTGTATATGTGAGAGGCAGATAGATTCTTGATGAGTCTTTTTTCTTCAATGGTTCTCTCTTTCTAGCATTCCAGAGCTATTGATCGGAGTTCAACCTTATCATTTATCCAGTCGATTATGACTCTTGAGTCTCCGAGGAGTAGCAAGACTTCGATGTTCAGCCTTTGAGCCAGGATAAGGGAAGCCCATGCCCCCAATAGTTCAGCTTTGGTGTTGGTGCCTTGTCCGCCGTTGAGTGTCCATCTGTAGGAAGTGTGAGTGTTGATGATAATATGGCCTCCCGCCCCACAAAGAGATCAATCTAATTGTGTTGCTCCATCAAACCAGGTGATGGCTTTGTCAAAGGGAAGAGTTTTAGAAGATCTGCAGAGTTTCTGATCAGTGGTGGGGGTAGAGGGTCGGTTGACAACTGATAGAATAAGTTTTGTCACCAAGTTAACCGAAGGGGATTTATCATCAAAGATGGTTGTGTTTCTTGTCAGCCAAACATTCCAACAGACGCTGGCTGGCAGCGAGTGGTAAAGTTGTTTTCTTGTGCACCAAGAATTGAAACAAGAGAACGTCATTGATCCAAGCCACTGTTTGATTATTTTTAGAGAAGTTTTGACCTGATGCCAAACTTTCCGAGTAAATTGGCAACTCACGAAGAGGTGGTGTGAAGTTTCACTGTCCTCCTTGCACAGAATGCAGCAGTTTGGTCTTGACCAGCCCCGGCTTTGAAGGATATCCCAAACTAGGATTTTATTCTCTGTCAATAACCAGGTGAATAATTTGATTTTTAGTGGACAGTTCCACTTCCACAACTGGGTGCGCCAGGTCTGATCCCGATTAGGCCAGGTAGCCTCTGCCAATGCTTTGTAGATGTTCCTGACAGATATGGTCCCAGATTTATCACCTCCCATCCAGATGAGGGTGTCAGGTCTCTCCCGTAGGTGAATGTCGGCTTCATTTAGATGATATGTGTAACTGTTCCATTCAGCCGAGAGCTCTCTGTCTAGAGAAAGGGAGGAGATAGTGACCCAGGATTCGCCAAGTGAATTTCTGTTGTGAGGGGATTTTAATTGAAAGAGATAATGTATGCCTAAAAAATGAAACCGCTCCAGCAATCTAGGAGAGAGCAGGGCCTTTACACTCATGTCAAGGATATCATCTTTGCCGATTTCAATAGCATTTCCAGTGCCAGGTAGCCACGCTATCCAATGAAGGAGAATTGGAAGCGATTTTAGAAGGTGCTTCCACGTTTATGAGCCCCCCCATGGAGTAAATGTGGCGGATCTGAGCCAGGAGTGGACCGGTAGGTGAGAGAGATATTTGTCTTTAATAAGTTTGTTCCAAATGCCAGGTACCATCAGGATACGCCAAAGCGTATTTGTCGAGAGAGAAAAGTAGGAAAGGTGCAGATTCCTCAGTCCCCAGCCCCCTAAAGCTTTTGGCTTTGAGAGATTTTTCCACCCACAGAGATGTAATCCTCTACTTTGCTTGCTGCCATTCCAGAGAAAGGTAAATATCAGTTGATGAAGTTTCTTTAGCATAGATTGTGAGATGTGTGCCAGAGCCATCCAATACACTGGGAGGCTTTCTCATTGTAAAATTATATTAACCTACCCTCCTAGCTTAAGATTGATCCAATATCCAATCCACTTGCATCTCATTCCACCTAAAATAATTGTTCAAAGTCCATAAATGCCAATCTTTGTGCCTCTTTGTTTCTCTCTTTCAATATCATGAAACTCTTATGTTCTTGCACACGCCATTGAAATACTCGTGCCTTCATGCACTCTATCATTAGTGCACATATCCCACTTAACCTTATGATAAACTTGTAGATATTAGTGATTCCATGAAACATTCTTACCTCGAAATTAACAAATATTATATGAACTTCACTTTCTCAAGATCCATGATTAATCCTTTCCATGAGATGGAAAATAACAAATTAAATAACTCCTTCTTGATTAATTTAGACTTATTTAAATTTATATGTGCAACTTTTCTGTGTCAAAATTCACAAATGTCAAGATAATATGTTGCAAATGCTCACCTTTTCTACCATTATAAATTAGAATTTCATACCAGTACTAAATTCTTAACTTACCTAATAAAGGATGTAACACCTCCTTAATCAATCCCATCAATGTACTTCGCATGGATTGGAAGGCATGAATAACCATTCATACATCCTATAATTTTTTCTAAATGTGTTATTTCAGTCTTCTCTTCTATGATTAGGATTTGGATTCAGTAATAGTTTCTCTTCAAATAATCATTGGTGATATATCTTGTACATCACTCAAACTATCCAACGTGTCATTTATCCTTGACGATAGGAATACATACCTCATTGTAGTTTTATCTAATGACCTTGAGTTAGTACACATATTCCATATTCCATCCTTCTTCAAAGTTAATAATGTAATTACATAACTTAGACTCATACTCTTCCTTCTTCAAATCCACCTCAAACTTTGCATTTGAAACCTTCGTTGGAGCTACTTCCATAGCCATTATGTGAATTGAATCCTGCATCATAATCATTGCCATTGCTAGCTCCAAAATAATAATAATAATAATAATAATAGAGCCACAATGGATCACTCCCCTTCATGCCACTTCCAACCAAGCATAGTTGACCATGGTTTTGATCCAGGATGTACCCCACAACCCAGAGAATAACTTATGGACGATTCACATCTGGGATTGATCTAGCCTTTAATTTTTTAAGGAATGCTCCACCCACCTGCATGCATCCAAGTAGTTATGTTGATTTCTCCCTTTTATGTTTCTAGCCTTGGAAACACTTATAGCCTATGTGACGACTTCCTTCTACTCCCACATGCTCTCCTACCCATTCATATTAGCATAATCACACATCAATGTGTCATTGTTTCTCTTTGAGGCTCTATATAACTACAAGCACCTATGTTGTTGTGTTACAACCTTTGCAACCCCACCGGCCTCGAGATCCATGAACCCACCCTAGATCTTGCATGATGGCACTATTGTTTGCATGTACGGATCAATTCAAGTCATTGTCTTGGAGCTACAACTTGTCCTTTCCAGTGACCATACCGCACAAACTCGTCTTGGCCACTGCCACGTACCAAAACCAAGTTTGTTTCTCACCACATAGTATAATCCCAAAACTCTTTGTGCACCTGGCTTAGCTCATAGCCATTTGGTAGCACCTCATAGCCATTCAGTAGCACCTCCACTTTCAACTCCTCCACCATTGATGAGGAGTCATCGTCGAGTTTTGAGTCTGAAAATCACAACACCCACACGAAGGGTTGCCTGCTCACCTCTAGACCAAGTGTTAGCTTTGTCACCTGCACCGGAGAAATATACAAATCCGAACAGAAAAACACATAAATGAGGGATCATGGCTATTTTTGATCTAGTCACTCCACAATCCCAACGTCCCAAGGCCCCCTGATTTTATTTATGCCCAGGAGAGCAATCACTACTTTGATGACTCAAAACACTTTTTTGTGTCTACTTCTACCTCCAACGACGAATAAAATAATTAGTTTCACCATTCATACCATCTTCCACTCGATCTCCATCGCCAACCTCATATAGTCGAGGAAATCCAAAATCTTTTGTCCAATGAATGTGTTATCTCTCAACTTCTCCTCACCATGGCTCTCATACCACTTGTTGGAAATGTGAACCCATAGAGAATCATATAAATTGTAGCTCAAAATAATTATGGAAAATATAAAAAACAGGATAATAGAATCATATTCAAAAGAACACAAATTTTACGTGGTAAAAATCTAACAATGTGCCAAGGAAACATCCACGGGGCAAGGTATCAATATTCTTATTCCTCAAAGATAAAGATTAAAACAATGGGCTTACAAAAATTTCCCATTTTCCCCTTAGGGAAAACTTTCCAAATGCCTCTTAGGGCTACACAAAAATATACCATCTTCAACATAAATACCATTGTTACATGAACTACCATCTGGTTCAATAATTTCCACCATTACATGAACCACCACCGTTCACTATTTTTGTTTGTTGTCACAATTCCAACACTAGTATCCATTGTTGTGTTTGCACCGTCTTCACTATGTCACCTTATTATGTTGTTATTACAATTGATGCATTATCTCATTGTGTCACACCTTAATGAAACTATGTTTTTTTTTCGTTTCCTTGCATGCCAACCCTTTATAGACATTCATATGAGCTACATGCATCATGTCCACATGTGTATCAATAAATCTTCCTTTTGTAGTTACCAATATTTAAATTTTCTATAATACTCGTTTTAGTTCATGCCCTCCATTTCTAAGTGATGTGATACCATCCTCTACTTTATTCTTCTTTTCTTCACATGATTCTTTTTTAGTACCTCAGAGACAAAACAACTTAACTTCCTTTTAATTCATGCCTTTATTTCTAAGTGATGTGATACCATCCTCTACTTTATTCATCTTTTCTTCACATGATTATTTTTACTACCTCAGACACAAAATAACTTAACTTGAATATAGGTTTAGAGCATCCCACTTTTCTCCATGCCCATTAGATGTCGTGAACCTACAATCTAGATAAAAATGCCCCTTTAGACACCTCTTCGGCTAATAACTTTTTTCTTCTCCTAACATTTCTTGTATTGTCTTTGTATGTAATTTCCACTTTATCCATTTCTCTTAAGTTGGATCCTTTTACTACCTTAGACACCTCTTCATGGAATGAGAGTCCTTGTATTGTCTTTGCATGTGATCTTTTCTTATTCCGTCAATATCAATTAATTGTGTTGTTCCACCTTCAGATGATCATTTCATTTTGAATTTCAAAATTCACTCATTTTTCAAATATTGAGTCTCTTTGGTTTTTATTTTCATTATGACCTACAAATATGAAAATTATATCAAATTCTTTTATGTGGTCTCTCATGTATATTCTATATATTTTTTTAATATTGTGTTTGTCTTAAATATCGTTATTTGTAGTTCACTAAGATTTAATAATTACCCTTATCATAAACTATTAACATATAATAACTATAATACTCCTTTTAATTCATGCCCTCAATTTCTAGAAGTGATGTGATTAAATTCAAAAATAAAATAACATAAGTATCCAACAACTAAATACATTACATACAAATTTAATTATGTTCAATATGTTATTCTTAATGCATGCGGGGAGTATTAGAATTAGTTAAAATTAATTTCAATTAATCAGATAGAGCATAGCATCTATCATCTTGGAATTTTATAATTTTATAGAAGATATGCACGCCAAGAAGGGTATACATTTTTTATTTATTGATTCTTTCACACACAACACCACGGGCTACCAAAAGAGTGGAACTGAAAACCATTGTTGTTGACCTAAAATGGATTTATCTCATTGATTATTTCACTCACTCAAGTTTAACCCAACATTTCCCCCGTTTAAACTTTCCTTGGAGTAATTATCCATGTCCTACCCCCCTCAAAGTCTATAACTAGGGTATACGGGAATCCGACATGTCCCCCCTATCACCTAGGTCTATGTCTAGAATTTATTGGTAATTTACAAGGGGTACACATGTCTAACAAGGTATTACAATCATATTCCCATTTACATGAAATTAAATTTTCAAATCCACCTCAAACTTCTCATTCGAAACCTTCGTTGGATCTACTTCCATAGACATTGTGTGAATTGAAGCTCGCACCATATTCATTTCCATTTCTAGATCCATCGTAATAATAATAATAATAATACCAAAGACACAATGGATCACTCCCCTTCATTCCACTTCCATCCAATCATAGTTGACCATGGTGTTGATCCACGATGTACCCCACAATCCAGAGAATAGCTTATGGACGATGCACATCCAAGATTCATCTAGCCTTGCATATTTGAAGGAATGCTCCACCCACCCGCATGCATCCAAGTAGTTATGTTGATTACTCCCTTTTATGTTTCTAGCCTTGGAAACCCTTATAGCATATGTGACGACTTCCTTCTACTCCCACATGCTCTCGTGCCCATTCATATTATCAGAATCACACATCAATGTGTCATTGTTGCGCTTTGAGGCTTTATATAACTACACCCCCTATATTGGTAAATTATATGAAAAATGAACCCTATTTTGGTAAAGTATATACACTTCATATCCTTTTTGAAACCAAAACAACTTAGAAAGAGTTTCTCAACCATCTCTACTTCCAATATATTCTTTGTGCTACTTGAATCAATTATATCTTTACAACACTTGCCTCTAGACTTACACTTGGTTTTGAAGATGTTCTTCCTCGATGGTTTCTCTTCATTATGCTACTTGAATGAATTATATCTATACAATGTACTTATCTCTAGATATGCACTTGGTTTTGAATATGTTCTTCTTCAACCACTTCTCTTCTAGTATCCATTGTTGTGTTTGCACCATATTCACCATGTCACCTTATTATGTTGTTATTACAATTGATGCATTATCTCATTGTGTTGCACCTTAATGAAACTATGTTTTGTCTTTGTTTCCTTGCATGTGAACTCTTTATAGACATTCATATGAGGTACAGACATCATGTCCACACGTGTATCAATAAATATTCCTTTTGTAATTACCAATATTTCAATTTTGTATAATACTTTTTTTAATTCATGCCCTCTATTTCTAAGTGATGTGATACCATCCTCTACTTTATTCATCTTTTCTTCACATGATTCTTTTTAGTACCTCAGACACAAAAAAACTTAACTTGAATGTAGGTTCGGGGCATCCGACTTTTCTCAATGCCTATTATATGTCGTGAACCTATAATCTAGATAAAAATTCCCCCTTAGACACCTCTTCGTCTACTAACATTCTTCTTCTACTAACATTTTTTGTATTATCTTTGTATGTGATTTCCACTTTATCCATTTCTTTAAAGGTGGCTCCTTTTAGACACCTCTTCATGGAATGAGAGTCATTGTATTGTCTTTTCATGTGATTTTTTCTTCTTTCGTCAATGATCAATTAATTATGTTGTTCCACCTTCGGATAATCATTTCATTTTCAAATCCAAAATCCACTCATTTCGCATATCTCAAGCCTCTTTGGTTCTTATTTTCATTATCATTATCACCTGCAAATATGAAAATTGGATCAAATTCTTTTATATGGTCACTCATGTATATTCTATATATTTTTCTAATACTATGTTTGTCTTAAAGGTAGCTATTTGTAGTTCACTAGTATGAATCTCTCTTAGCTTAGAAAAAATGGAAAATGGTTAATCTTTTTTTGGGAAAAACCATCCATTTGTGAAATTTAGCCCCTAAAGAGACACCCTATTTTGGTAAATTATATACACTCCGTAACCTTTTTAAAACCAAAATAACATAGAAAGAGTTTATCAACCATCTCTACTTCCAAGATATTCTTTGTCCTACTTGAATCAATTATATATTTGCAACACTTGCCTCTAAACTTACACTTGGTTTTGAAGATGTTGTTCCTCAATGGTTTCTCTTCATTGTGCTAATTGAATGAATGATATCTTTACAATGTATTTATCTCTAGATATACACTTGTTTTTGAATATTTTATTCTTCAAACACTTCTCTTCTTGTATCCGTTGTTGGATATATAGCCAAAAGGACAACACATTGATTATCACATAACAAATTCACCTTGTCCTTCACTTTTCCAAACTCACCCAATAGACCCTTTAACCAATTTGCCTCATTTCATGCATGTGAAGACACATAGGGCCACCTGCAAGAGTAAATACATAACCTGAAACATATCTCCCTTTTTCCAAATCACCTACAAAATCTAAATCAAAATAACCACAAATTGAATCACTGCAACCATTATAGGTGATACAATAAGCATGTGTTCCTCTAAGATACAAAAGCACCCATTTCACTACTACCCAATGATTTCCACCCAGATTTTCCATGTATCTACTGACAACACCAATTAAATCTGATCAAATATATCGTTTTGTACATACCATTGCATACATTAAACTTCATGTCACTCTAGCATACGGTACATGAAACATATAATCCTTTTCTTCTTTATTACTAGGACATAAACGTAAGAAAGCTTAAAATGGGAAGCCAAAGGGATATTTGTTGTTTCGCATTATTCATATTGAATCTCAAAAGTATCTTCTCCACATACTTCTATTGTGAAAACCAAATCTTACCATGTTTCATGTCTCTCTGTAATTCTACGCCCAAAATTTGTTTTGCAGCTCCTAGATCCTTCATATCAAAAACATCTATCCAACTAAACCTTTCACTCGTTGATCTCAACCATGATTTTTCTTGCAAGAAGCATATCATTAACATATAACACCAACATAATGAATATAACATTTTATAAAATTTTGATGTAAACATAATGGTCATACTCACTTCTTGTAAAATTTTGGTTGACTATGAAGGAATCAAACTTCTTGTACCATTTCCTGGAACATTGCTTCATGCCATACAATGAATTTTTGAGTTTGCAAACAAATCCTCTTTTGTGATTCTGAAAAAAAAAA
>ML820257.1:56613-71560 GCA_009831015.1 Picea engelmannii
GACCCTCATGGTAAACTAGAATGCAACAAATAGCACATAATGCACTACACAGTCTCAACCGAGATAGTTCTTATGGGTGGCTGCAATGCTCAGGTGCTTGTAACCTCAGAATGAGTGGGGATCTGGGATTAACCTCTGTTATCTTCATTTGTTTAATCTAACATTCAACTTATCTTGATTAGTCTGTCATTCTTACTCATGCATGTACAATAACAAGTATAACTAAGTCAGTCATACATGTTTCTAACATCTGATCATTAACAAAAAAGGAGATGTGCAACTTTCAATCACATAACACATGATCTACCATGGTTCACCCCCTTGGGATACTTCCACAAATATTTGGTTTCTCTACGCTTTTATTATCGTGTTTCCAAAACTACAGCGCCATGTGTTTTACAATTCCCCCTCTGTGGGTCGAGATATACAATGAGGTGGACTAGATCACCCCAGGATCCTCAGCTTGTGATCTAACCCTCAATATCCCCCCTTATTTCATCTCCTCATATCAATGACTTACAAATCAGATCATACTTACTACCATTCTCTTCTCGAATGACACATTCACAATACACAACAAAAAAGGAACCATATTATGACACAAACAACCAACCATGCATAAAAGAGAACCCCCACCTAGACCTCCTAGGTACCTACTTATACATATTTATGTCTTACCATCCATTACATTATCTTACCAAAACCCTAACCCTATCATGGCTAAGTCTTCCTTCATGCATGCCTCGCATGCTTTCCTCTTCTGCATGCGCATATATCTTGCACGTTCTTCTTCTCTTGCATGCACATATGCCTTACAAGTGCTTCTCTTCCTGCATGTGCATCTACTTTCCGCATGTTGCTTCTCCTGCCACCTGTATTTCTCCCATGTCATTCTTTTCTCCAAAACTAGGCCTGCGCCCAACAAGACCCAACATTGACATCGTGACTCATCCCGAGTCACTTCCTAACTCCAGTGTCTGTCACTACTTATGCCAGTGCTTCATACATATCTACTATCCATTGGCACTGCTCCTGAGCCTGGCTGATCTTTGTTGACATGGCTTCGACCACCTACACAATGACTAGTGGTTGTAAGATCTATCCCCCCTCCAAGCCTATTTGTTTGAGGCGTGCTTTCGCTATGTCAATTTCCATGAACAATTGTTCTGCCTTTTCCTGTAGTGGATCCAACTGAGATTGTCGTGCGATCTTCTGTGCCTGCAACACTTTTTCTTCTTCTTGAAGGTTCTTCATTTATATGGTAGTATTGATCTTTTCTGACAGGGACATTGTTCTCTATCACTTCTTGACATCGACCATTGTTGCATGCAATTTGTCTTTCTTTCCTTGCAACTCATGTAGGCTTCCATCCTCTAATATTTGTGTTCGTAGTTGGTCGCTCTTTTCCAACAGTTATTCCACTCTATGTATGTTATGCACAATGTTTTATGTCGCTTTTGTCGCGTCTTGATATATTTGTGCTCAGACTGCTAGGGGATTTGTAGGTACTGTGCGAACTTCCAGTTCCTTGATCTTCTCTTTATATTGCGCTAGGGCCTGTGTTATTTTCCTCATCTTATCTTCAGAATATGCTTCTTCCAATTCTGCTTTGTCAGGGATGGATTAAAATACTCCACTTATATGTCTCTCCATCGCCTCCACTCTTTGTTTTGATAGCTTTCTCTCCTACCCTTCCTGGGTAAGATCCTCCTTTAGAGAGGTTTTGTCTTCCTGTGCCAATTTTAAGTTTGTTTCATCTGTCCTTTCTATGGACTGAGTCTCCTACACGATGTTCACCTGTAATTTATATAGCGCTTTAGTTGGAATCTTGGGCAATGCCAAATCCATCATCTCAATCTCTCTCAATGGCCTCTGTGTTGTCTCCTCATCCCTGAACAACATGTCCGGAGTAATCCATAATTTTACACTCCCCTGCGCTGTGATCTATATTGTCTCGCCCATCGGTATCCCTTCTTTTACTGGCCTTGTTGTATGTTGTTGTTGCTGCTTTGTTTTGACTGTTAACTACTCTAGCGCAGTTTTCACCTCTTGGATTTGCTCCAAAATTGAAGCTCGGTGGTTTTTTGCATTCTCCCACATGTATGACAACCGGTCCTCTACTGTCGTGGCTATCAACTCCACGTCGTCTTGTGTGAATGATGTTTCCATAGGATTCTTGTGGGCCTTTGCCTTCTTTCTGGAACCACTTTGTTGCTCCACTGTTCTCTTCCTTTGGGCCTCTGGTTGTTCAGATGCTTCTGGCATCTATGTATGCATGCCTATATCCTGCTCGACTTATTCTTCTATGATTACATCTTGTGCCTCCATCTAGACTTCTTCTACACTCACCTATCCTTTCAGTCCTCCTAGTTCCTACTCTATAGCATGTGGACCATGTGTACGACCACATTGTGACTTATTTTGTGTCCTAGTTTTCTTTTGAATTGAGCTACTTTCCCCCACTGTACCTATTGTTGTTTTCTTTTTCTGGCTAGTGCCATTCCTACCTATTTGTTGCATGGGGACTGTGCTACCCTGTGTCTAGATTTGTATTGTTGGCATTGCTCTTGGAATCTTGGGCACTTTCCACTCCTTAGGCTACATTTGGACCTCCATGAGGATTTCCTGCGTCGTCACACAGTACTTCAGTTGTAACCACTCCTTGGTTGGTTCCTTCATTTCCTCCAGCCACATGATGTGACGTCATGCCCGAAAATTCTCTATTTGTCCATACTCATGGACAATTTCTGGTGAGATCCTCCATGTATCCACCAAGTTGTTCTGGATCTCTATTAAGTATTGAGTGAACATGTCATTGTTGAATTTCTTTACCTTGGGATTTGTTGTGCTTCACAACAACGTGTAGCGCGTTGCACCACATTTGTCTGTCCTTGGAAGGAACATCGTGTATGTAGGTTCGTGCCACCCCATAAGTGCAATGAGGATGAGTTACCACGAGTAGTGGAAGTCAGAGCCCCAGTCTTATGCATCATTACAATATTCAAGGAACGAACTCAGTAGGTAAGGGTCCAACTCATCGATCTCCCCTTTGCACACTATGTCGTGGTTGTTACTACTCTTGTGGACACTTCTTCTTTTCAACACTTGCGCATTAATTTTCAACCGAGCAATCTGGTTGCAAATCGTGTTGCAAGATCATTGATGGCATTGATCCCGATATCTATGTTACCCCTATCTTCGTTATACTTTTCTTTGATATAATCTAAGATGGATTTCGCCTTGGTCTTGTCCTCTAGGTATTTCTCTGACTTCTCCCCATCTGTGGGTAGCCCTGTAATCTCTGCGATGAGGTAGACGTTGATCGACACTCGCCTATCCATCCACAAGATGCCTCCATTCACCCTCAATAACAGTTTTTTAACACATCCATTTATGTATTTCTCATGCCCGAAGTGCGGTATTTATAATAAGTTCACAATGTTGGTGTTATACAGACCTAAGATCCATTGTGCAGGCTCCAATAGTGGTGCACCTGATGGCCCGTCTCCCCTTCTCTCTATGTATCTATACGCTGCCAAATCTGGGAACTTTATGGCGTCAGAGACATCATGGTCGGAGTATTTAAGGCTATTGAATCCTCCTACCATGTTGTCACCGATCTTCACTTCATTGGGAATTTTTGGCATCACTATGCCTAGTTCTTCATGTGTGCATTGTACACCCTGCGCAATGCTTTATGCTCTCAGCTTATTTTTCCATTTTGGGGATGATACCCCACCCTCTAGTATGACCTCTTTCTCTATTTCATGCTTTAGTTCTAGATCTAGGTCCTGCTTCATGGAATCCATGGTCAGTTTTGCTTCCTATGGCCCTTTTCTCCTGAACGCGTTGGATTTCGTTTGTTCGACGTCCTCTATCAGTTGCTTGATATCTGATGTAGGTTCCTGCTCCGCTTCCACATGCAATGTGGTTTTTCCTGTTGGAGGCACCCAAGTGCTACTCCATATGCTTCATCTAGTTCTTCTTGGTGCTCGACAGCGGCTAGGGAAAATTCACACTCTATCGCTCTTTCACTTGGCGCTGTGTTCTTATTCTTAGCGAATGACACAATGGGTCGGTTCCCCCCTTTTTCTGACTTTATAGCGTAACGGAGAAGTAGCGACTTTGTCGCACTGACAGTTGTCACTTTTTCACTTTTTGCGGTGTTTCCTGCACATTATACCTTTCTACCGGTTAACTTCTCTTCTGTGTGTGATGTTTTCAAACCCTAGTTTCCATGCGTCACATTATTCTGTTCTACCAGTTCTATTCTATCAAGACCCTCCATGTGCGTCGATCTGATTTTTTTTTTCCTCTTTTTACTTTTTATGGCTTTTCTTCTTTTTACTTCTTTTTCTCATTTTCTCTCCCTTGATTCTACTATAATACACTATATACATATCTTCTTATTGCACGGTAACTTTCTAGGTGTTATGAGGTCGATTGTCCCTATACAGTTTCAATCAACTCCCATTGATCATTGTTTTGAGTTATGTACCTCCTAAATATTTCAATTGTACAGCTCCCCCTTTGCTGACAATCTTCACTTTGTATGGTCCCTTTAACTCCAGTGCCTTTAACTCCAATTGCCACTGAGTGAATAACTCAAATGAGTGTTCTCCCGTTGGGATAGACATCAATATCTGTTCCTTTTCTTCCATGAGAGTCTTTGTTGGCTATCTTTCTATCGCATCTGCAACATCTGTGCTAGCCTCTCCTCGACCGCTTGGTAGGAATATCTCAACTCCTCCAATGATCAGAACAGTCCTCTGATCCTCCGTCTCTGTGACAGAAGTTTGGAACCTCTCATCATCTTCATTCACACGACTCACAGTTTCGCATGAATCTCCATCTGAGTGAGGTCTCTTTCTTGCCTCCTCTTCATTTTTCAATGAACTCTCGACTGAGCTCATCTCTTCTCCCTTTCCCACCTGGCAATATAGGATGTCTCTTCTGCCCACCTAACATTTTATGAGATCCACTTATCCACTCTTATTTCCCACCTGACAACCTGTAAGATCCTTTCCAGATCTCTTTCCCTTATGACTGAGTTTTTCAGCGTGCCTCAACCACTTCTTTAACATCTGTTGTTGCCTCCTGGAAAACAACCTCTGAACAGGCCATCTGACTATTCTCTTCAAAATCCATTCATATATCCAATGTACCTTTGACTCATGTTGCATCTTGAATGCAAGCTTCTCGATTTGTGCTTGGATTTCACTGATCTCCTTGTCCATATCCTCCTTGCTCTTCTGCGACTCGACTTCTCCTCAGCCCTGCTCATGACCTTCAATGGCCATATTTCTTTTCCTACAACCCACCTAGTTTCTTACCATCTGTTTCACACCTTGCAATAATTCTAATAGAGCATCACACCCTGTCTCCCTTCGTCCACACTCTACAGACGAAATCAAGCTCTAATACCACTCTAACGCTAACCTCCCCCCTCTCCTTTCTCTCCTTCGGGGTTGGCACAACCTCCCAGTCTAGGATCGTTCAAGTCATCGATTCAGATGACTTGTTGGGCTCCTGATGGAACCAATTTTGCTTGACACAGGCTCTTTCTACTTCCTCAGTACCCGTGACGTGGCACCTACGGACCCTCTCCTTAGTACTTTTAACTCTTGCACCAATACTGCTAGCTATCGAAGTCTAGACTTCCTCGTTGATGTTAACACAGACTATGAACGTGGGTCGACTCCCTTCACGACCCCACGCTTCGAGACTTTTATCAGTGAATTACTCCTCCTTCCCAATTTCCAAATCAATGAATGTTTTAGGACCAGATCTACGGTCCACGCTCTTCCCGCGATCAACAATTGTGATCGAATCACGAGTTCCAACTTCGTGAGTCTTTTCTCCTTTCGAATCTTCTTATTTTGATGGAAAATCAGTTATGCGTTGATCCTTTGCCACGCGTCCTTCTATATCCAATGGTCTGGATTTGAAATCGCTCTTTGCGACTTCACAAAGATCCTTGTTTGCTTCCACAAACCTTCTGAAGTTGCTTCTCCCGAACTTCTCGATATTCTTCCACATGTCTCTTCCTCGACGATGGGTGAATTCTCCGTCTTTGGGACTTTGGAAAGTCCTCAAATCCTTTGCACACTTAGCGTAATTTATCTTTCGAGACTTAGGTTGTTCTCGAAGGCTTTTTGTACTCCTTGCAGAAATCTGTGCAACTCTCCTGCGAATTTTCTCAGCTTGAAAACCTTCATGGTTTCAAGTTCTTCTGCAAGCTTCTCATGCCCTCCTAGTATTTTCTCGCTCTACTTCCTGAGCTTATAATGCGAATTCACTACACCTTAGGTTCACTCCTTGCACTCTACTCAATTCTTCAATGACTTATCCCTTGGCCTTGTGGAAAGGTTTAAGGCGTCTTCTTTCCTTTTTCGTTGCACTTCTTGCAAATCCTTCCTTGACCAAAAAATTTAGCAATTCTGGGACTCTTCAACACCTTCACTCATTTTTCTTCTGTGAATGCTCACGCAAGCTCGATGCCTTCCTGGCAGAGTATTTTAGAGCGTTCAATAACTTTGGGTTCTGCTTCTCTTCACACAATCTTTATTTTCAAGGGACTTAACCACCTTGAAATTTCTCGCTGAGTCTGTAAGTTAATCTAGTGTGCCCTCCTGGAAGCTTTTATTATGACTCCACTGAGTTCAGACACACAACCCTTGTGTCATCTTACAGATTTTCCTTACTTTGTCGCGCACTCCTTGCACTTAGCCTAGAGAACCAGACTTAACTTAACACACTCTCGGATAGGAAACTATATCTCTATCGCTATAGACGATTTCTAACATTCATCTACAATTCACAAACATGTAAAAGACATTCATAACACAACATCCATTGAACAGAAATGTAAAACAGGAAAAACTGTCATTTTCTATTAATGGTGGAATGCCAATTTACAATGGTGGAGTCCGAGCTACAACTGAGTCTCGGCTCTCTATGTTTCTCTCCCTACAACCCGACCTATCAAAATTGTCTAACAGTCTGCCACCTCTCTCTCTTTTTTCTACTTTTCTTACAATACAAAAGTTTATACAAGAGGGGATCTATGAGCTTCCCTCGCAAACTAACAAATGGTGTCAAATCACCATCCCTAATGCCTCTCGAAAGGGAAAATTACAATGATGGATATCTGCTCCAAATTGGACGCAGATCCATTTTGTCGTCATCCTATTAATGGCAACCTTATCTCCAGCTTGTGTGAAAGCATGATTTTGATCCTTCCATCTTGTCTTCAATAAATTCTTGGATCTTTTCTTGGATTCTCGAGGAAAAAATGAGAGCACTATGCCTCTCCTTCCTTAAATGCGCACCATGCGTGAAATCTAGCTGGCAGATGTTGAGGTGGAGCGATGCTCCTGCATCAACCATACCTATTAAGTATAATAGAATGTCAATAGATGATAAAAGTGGGGCATAATCATTTGAAAAGTCATTTATACAAGAGCTTGAAGAAAATGTTGATGACTGGTCATGTCGAGGTGAGGATACAACCCTTCAAAGTAACCCACTATCATCGAAGCTAGTTGATGGAAAAATAAATCCAATTCAAGGCAGATTGGTCTCCATGAGGAGAATAATCACAGAGGAAATGGTTATATCTCAATTTCAACAACACGTGGAAGGGAAATGGAAGATGAATGTCAACAAGAATGTTAACTTTGCAGATGGGATCGTAATCGTATTAGACCTCCTCCTCGGGTTTGTAAAGATCTTTCTTTTTTCAGAAGAGATAAATCTATCTACAACTAACGGTTTAGATCCAAGCATTAGTCCTTGTCTATGCTTTGAGGACGGATATTTTTTAGGGAGGTATGAATTTTGATGTACCATGTGTATATTACAATGTCATTAATTACTAATTAAATCACTAATGTAATAATTATACTTTTGATGTAAAGTCACTTCTTTTTAGAAATAAAGTCATCAATCTACTCATTTGTGTGTATTTAATACACATTGTTGTACATTGAATAATACAATGAATAATAAATTTATAAATATTAAATATATATTTCATATATATCTAGTTTCATGCTTCTAGTTTAGGTCTAGGGAGGGCTATAAATAGCAATCCTCCTGAGAAAGTGGAAAAATGGAAAACTAAGTATGTCACTGAGTATGTAGTTGAGCATGTACCCCAACACCCCCCCTGAAACACAAATGGGGTGAAAAATCATGAGTCCCAAAAATATGAATACATGTTAGGTAGTCATGTACAAGTATAGATGCATAACAACTGAACAAAAGTGAGGTAAAGAGGGAAAACCCAGTGGGAAAAAAACTCCCCCTCAAACTATGTTGCTAAAAAAAATAGAATGCTAACATTTTCAGATGCTAATATGATGTATCCCTCACTCTTAGAATGTCCCTAAATGAGACAAACTTTTATTCATTGAAATTATTGATGAAGATGTCTTCCACCTCMTATGAAGATGGACAAAACTACATATCAATGACTCSATCCTGAATTYGTCCTCGAATAAAGTGCATATGAACCTCAATGTGTTTTKTATGCTACCTATGAATTGGGTCTATACATAGCTTGAGAGTACTMTGATTATCACAACATATAACTATTGGATGATGGAAATGAACTCCCAACTCTGTAAGAAAGTGTTRCAACCAARTAGCATGAGTAGTKACATTCATTTCACCCCTGTATTATGCCTTTGTTGATGAYAAATCAATTGTTGATTTATTCTTACTTGAAAAATAGATAGGTCATGATCCAAGGTAGAGGAAATATCCTGAAGTGGACTTGCGATCAATGTTATCTCCTTCCCAATCTGAGACTATGTAACCAACCAGATATAAGATCCTACTRCATAGTGTATACCAAAGATAGTATTCCCATTGACATATCTGAGAATCCTCTTTGCTACCTTCTAGTGAAGCTCATGTGGCTCCTCCATGTAACTAGAAACTGAACCAATTTCATAAGAGATGCATGATTGAAAGTATGTAAGGAAGATAAGACTCCCCACCAACTATCGATATCTAGTACAATTAACCAAAGGTGATGCAACAACATTTTATTGTCTAACCCATCATTGAAAGGGTGTTGGATATAGCTTGAAATATGTCATATAAAACATGTCAAGTAGATATCTATCATACTTGGATCGATACGTCTTGATTCCTGAATCATTAAGGATTATTTCAAGACCAAGAAATTTGTTAGGGTCCTAACCCGCACATAGGTAGAACAATATATTCGGATGTAATAAAGGTCAATATTAATAAGGCCTTTCAATAAAATAGAATAAGGTGGATGTAAGAAGACCTAATAGAAGCTTCCACTTCTAAAAGGATCTTCCTCTAGATGCTTCTTTTTAGTATAAATAGGAGTCGAGGGTATGAGAACCCTAGCTTGGATATTATTGTAATAGAGCTCTGCTCAACTGGAGGTTGCCCCCTCGAAGAGGCTCGTGAACATTGCTTTCAGATTCAAAGTGTTATTTATGTTGTTATTCTTATATCATTTCAGTGTTATTGTGGTGAATGTTCTGGTTATATTGTTGTTATTCTACCATTACTAGCATTTTATTTTTGTTCTTCATACATTTTATATCTGGTATATTACAAGTGGTATCAGAGCACTTTCCTCGGCAGAAAGTGTGGGTTAAATTTTTTTCCAGGGTAGAGATGTATTCCAGCGTCTTTAAGCCACAGAGATCTTTCGTTAGACTCATAAACCCGTAGTTGAGGGATTCATACAAGAAGGAAATACAAGTGGTACTTAAGCTCACATCTGGTAGCCACCCTTGTAACCCCTGTTAGTACCCCTTCGAGTGGTAGCGCATCAGACAGCACTTGTGTACGGATCAACCTAGATTACCTAAATCCCTCTTTAGATAAATCGATTGGCCGCCTGACTGCTATAGTGTCACCGAGAAGAACACTCAGGAAGATACTCTCTAGTACCTGGGTAGTCGGGTAGTACGACTAAGGGTATGGTCTATCCTCCTTAGTTAATTCCCTGAGATATTGGGCCTAGTACTACTGTTGGACCCCGCACATATATCAGAGAGCTATATTACAAGGCAAACCCTTGTCTGTAGAACCCTTGAATACCTAACCCTTGGGGACAGAAACATAAACAAATTAAAATAGACAAGATCTATTGCCACGCAACTGTGTTCAGGTTGCCAAGTAAATACACATTTATTTCTGATTAAGCATTTGGGCATTTCCTCTCTGCAGTATTCTTCAGACTGGAGTATAACTCCATAACAAATAAAATAAAATAAGTCTGGAAATTTTTTCACCATTATTTCAGACCTATTCCATTGGATTCATCTCTTCGCCCTTATCACATTCATCCATATCATTTTTTCAGAAAAAAAAATTTACCCCGCCCGCCCCTTTTCAGTTCCCCCATCCTCATGGCCCATACTCGTAGCCAAGACTTGGAAGCTCACTTTAACACCTTGTAATCTGGTCTCATTGAGACCCAACAAGAAGTGAAACAACTCAGTGCCAATGTTGTCACCATCAATACAACCATGCAGTCATCAATGAGCGAAATCAAACAAGACCTCACCACGCAGCTTGAATCAGTCTTTTCGGCACTCTGGACCAAACTGCATATCCCTACAGATAACCCTTCCTCTTCCTCACCCCCACATACTTAAGGTGACCATTCCTCTCATTCCCATACCTTGCAGAACCATCACTTTCAACGTGACCTACGCCTTCCACGGGTGGATCTGACCAAATTTGATGGCTCGGACCCCACTGGTTGGGTAACCCAAATGGAACATTACTTCTCTTTATATAGCATTATAGATGACTTGGCCAAACTCTGTTATGGTGTTCTCCATCTAGATAAAGAACGTTGGCAATGGTGGCAATGGAGAAACAATTCACGTCAAGGGTATCTTGCTTGGACACAATTTGTGGCAGAGCTTTATGAATGCTTTGACACTGACACTAACCATTTGGGTCGTTTGACAAAGCTGAAACAATTAGGAATAGTGGAAGACTTTATAGCTGCCTTTGAGCGCCTGGCTTTTAGAACAGAGGGCATGTCTGATGCCTTTTTCTGAGAGTGTTTTATCACCGGCCTCAAGGATGAAATTCGGGCCCATGTCCTAATGGCTCAGCCTGAGAGTTGGGTGGAGGCTACCAAAAGATATAAAGAATCAAAAATGGTTGTATCTTCTCAAAACTGCAAACCCTCCTTCATCCCTCGCCCTAAACCAGTTAATCCCACTACCCCCTCTGCTCCACTAAAGATCCAAAAATTGACCCGGGCTGAAATGGTTGAACGCCAACTCAAAGGCCTTTGTTATAATTGTGATGACAAATATTTCCCAGGCCACATGTGTAAAGAACAAAATATTTTTATGGCCATCTCCGAGGAGATTTCAGAAGAAGATGAAGAAACTCCCTCTATGTCTAAATCACCTGAATCCACTGACATAACCCCTCCCTCAGACCCTCCCAAAGTAGAACCAGTTATTTCCCTCAATGCTCTCACTGGCTTCTCTGCTCCCCAAACCCTCAAGCTAATTAGTTACATCAAGCATCAGAAGGTCATCATTTTGGTTGATAGTGGCAGCACCTATAATTTTATTCATCGTCGCATTTCCCAAGAAACTCATTGCTACATCCATGCCGTCAATAATTTCCAAATCATGATTTCCAATGGTGGTTCCATGAAATGTGGAGGGCGTTGTGAAAATGTGTGTCTCCAAATTGGTGACTACCACCTGAAATCCCATATGTTTGCTATCGACATGGGAGGTTGTGACATTATGCTGGGTGCAGACTGGCTAAGGACTTTGGGTCCCATTCTCATGGATTTTAAAGACTTAACCATGCAATTCGACCAAGAGGGACACCAATATAAGTTCCAAGGCATCACCGTCGGTTCACCTAAGATCATTAGTTCCCATTGCATGGAAAAGCTACTCAAAAAGGGTCATTCTGGTGTTATCGCCCAACTCCATGCCATACAAGCAATAGAGACACCCTCGGTACCGCAAGACCTCCAAGCCATCCTTTCTAAAAATCAATTGGTCTTTTCCACTCCCCAAGGCCTCCCTCCTTCCCGTGGTGTTCATGATCATTCCATTCCCCTTGTACCAGGAATCCTTCCTCCCATTATCCCTCTGTATCGTCACCCCTTTTCCCAAAAAAATGAAATTGAGAAAATGGTCCAGGAACTCCTTAATGTAGGCGTTATCTGCCCTAGTACGAGCCCCTATTCGTCTCTTGTGGTCATGGTCCTGAAGAAAGAAGGTTCTTGGCGAATGTGTCCTAACTTTCGTGCCCTCAACAAACTTACCATCAAAGACAAATTCCCCATTCCTGTAATTGATGACCTCCTGGATGAATTGAGTGGCGCCCAATTCTTCACTAAACTGGATCTTCGTTCGGGCTACCACCAGATATGTATGAAAGAGGCAAATATCCCCAAGACTACCTTTAGAACTCATGAGGGTCACTATGAGTTTTTGGTCATGCCCTTTGGCTTGTGTAATGCCCCCTCCACCTTCCAAAGCCTCATGAATCATGTCTTCTATCCTTTTCTCCGCCATTTTGTCTTAGTTTTCTTTGATGATATCCTCATCTATAGAAAAACCTGGACAAACCATCTTTCTCATGTGGATCGAGTTCTCCATCTACTCTCTCAGCACTAACTTTTCCTGAAACATTCTAAATGTACTTTTGGCACCTCAGAAGTAGAATACTTGGGTCATCTGGTTGGCAAATATGGTGTCAGAGTGGATCCTAAAAAGATTGAAGCTATGCAAGACTGGCCTCACCCAAAGACTCTTAAGAGCTTGCGAGGATTTCTAGGCTTAACAAGGTATTATTGCAAGTTTGTTAAGAATTATGGGAAGATTGCAGCACCTCTCGCTGCTCTCCTCAAAAAGAACTCTTTCACTTGGACTCCAACTGTTGCTCAAGCTTTTCAAACCTTGAAGATGGCCATGTGCACCACTCCAGTCCTCGCCCTTCCCGATTTAACAAAGGCCTTTGTGTTGGAATGTGATGCCTCAGGGAAAGGAATTGGTGTTGTCCTTATGCAAGAGTGTCGACCTTTGGCCTTTACCAACAAGCAACTATCTGAAAGAAATCTGGGCAAATCCATCTATGAAAAGGAAATGTTGGCTATTATTCATGCCGTGGATCTGTGGCGTCCTTATCTATTGGGGCAATAGTTCCAAATTAAGACAGACCATCAAATCCTCAAGTATTTTATGGAACAACGCATTTCCTCCCCAAAACAACAAAAATGGGTGACTAAACTCTTTGGATATGATTATGAGATCATTTATAAGAAAGGAAAAGACAATGTGGTTGCGGATGTACTTTCTTGAAAATATGAAGATGAAGGATCCCTTTTTTCTCTTTCATTCATTGTACCAGATTGGCTCCAAGCCGTTCGCCAGAAATGGCTACAAGATCCCAAAAGTTCGCAGTTGATCCAGCAATTGCAGTCCAATGCTCCAGCTTCCCCAGGGTACTCTTGGCTCCATGAGGAACTTCGATACAAAGGCCATTTGTATTTAAGTAAACAATCAAATCTTAAATCCATGGTACTTTATGAGCTTCATGCTACACCCACAATAGGGCACTCCAGGTTCACCAAAACCTATGACAGGGTCAAACGTTCCTTTTTCTGGGATGGCATGAAACAGGACATTCGTAATTTTGTAGTTGAATGTGACATGTGTCAACGCAACAAGGGAGAAATATTCAAATCACCAGGCACACTACAACCGCTCCTGATTCCACCTGCTATTTGGAAGGATATTTTTATGGATTTTATTACCAGCTTACCCAAATTGGGAAATAAATCTGCCATCATGGTGGTTGTTGATCGCCTTTCCAAGTATGCTCATTTATGCGCCCTTCAACACCCATTTATAGCATCCACGGTGGCTCAAAACTTCATGGATCAGGTCTTCAAGCTTCATGGCATGCCGCACTCTATTGTTTCTGATCGCGACCCAACTTTCACAAGCAATTTTTGGCAAGAACTGTTCAAGATACAAGGCACAGAATTGCATCTCAACATAGATTATCATCCCCAGACTGATGGCCAAATGAAAGTTGTCAGCAAGTGTTTGGAAACATATTTGAGGTGTTTTGCCTCGGAAAAGAAAAATCAGTGGGCTCAATGGTTACCCTTAGCTGAATGGTGGTACAACACTTCATACCATACAACTACACGCATGACTCCTTTTGAAGCGGTATATGGACAGAAGCCACCTTCAGTTCTCTCATACTTATCGGGTGCCTCGAAGGTCCAGGCGGTTGACCTAACACTTACAGCTCGAGAGGCTATTCTTCGTACCCTCAAAGAGAATTTGGTCATGGCACAAAATCGCATGAAGCAACAAGTAGATCAAGGTCTCTCTGAACGTCAATTTGTAGAAGGGGATCAGGTGTTTCTTCGACTGCAACCTTACAAGAAAACTTCCCTCAAGGCTGAGCATTGTCAGAAGCTAGCACCCAAATTTTATGGTCCTTATTCATTGCTCAAGCGTGTGGGACAAGTCACCTATCAGTTAGCTTTGCCCAGCCATTCGAAGCTACATCCTGTTTTTCATGTTTCGTGCTTAAAGAAGGTGACTGGAGCTAAGTGCCAAATTCAAACCAAACTTCCAGAGTTAGCTGAAGAAGGATCCATTTGGCTACAACCAGAAGCAGTTTTGGACCAGCGTGAGCATCGCCTGTGTTAGAGAACCATCAAGGAAGTGCTAGTCCAGTGGAAAGATACAACTCCAGCAGACGCCACTTGGGAACCAACTACCATTCTGCAGTAATTTCCTCATCTCAAGCCTTGAGGACAAGGTTGTTTTTAAGGGGGTGGACATGTTAGGGTCCTAACTCGCACATAGCTAGAACAATATATTCGGATGTAATAAAGGTCAATATTAATAAGGCCTTTCAATAAAATAGAATAAGG
>ML820257.1:71969-84128 GCA_009831015.1 Picea engelmannii
TGAGCTCCTTGTGATGAGTAAATCATATACATATAGAAATCAATAGAAGGGAATAATTATTCCTCATCATATCCACTTTATGATCTGATCTAGATCTAAAAAAACCTCTAGAGAGAAGATAAGAGTCCATTTAGCATACCATGCCCGAGGTGCTTGCTTGAGTCCATACATTGACTTCCTCAACCTGAAAACCAATGATGGATCCTGAACATATAACCTTGGCTTATCCATATATCTCATCACTAAAATATCCATGTAAGAATGCATTCTTCACATCCATATGGTGTACCTCTGACTTTCTAGTTGCTACAATAGCTAGAGTTAACTGAATGGAATCAATCTTGGCAACCGATGCAAAAGTCTCATCATAGTCAATTCCTTGTACCTGTGAGAAAAATTTAGCTACTAAATGAGCCTTATACTTTGTAATGTATCCATAAAAAAACCCTCTTTTTCTTGAAAATACACTTACATATACCAAGCTTCCTGTTGGAAGGTAGAGTAACCAACTCCTATGTGTTGTTCTCCATTAGGGAATTGCACTCCTCTTTCATAGTTGTCTCCCAATGGGGGTTACCTTTTATCCTTTGCATAAGACTGAGGGTTTGATATATGTACCATATAACAATAAATAGGCAGCTAAGGCTCCATGGTATTAAGAGCTTGTGGAGGCTCCACAAACTGATATATGTATGGTTGCAAATACTCCATGGTCTTATAGAGAACAATTCTTGGAAAAATACAAGAAATACACTAAAAACTCAACCTTATGCTCGGTTCAGAAATTCAATCATAAAGCCTTGAGAAAAATAGTGTAGAAGAAGAAGAATAATGGAGAATATGGATATATTTATTTTTCGATCAAAATATTGGATGCATGTTGATGGGTGGATTCTTTTATTTTGATTTTTTGATTTCCCACTTCTAACCCTTTCTTTGATGATGCTTCCTCCTTTTAAAATCTGCTTTCAATGTTTTTTTGAAGTAGTTACGGTTTTAGTCCGTCCACACACTTTTCTTCTCAGAATAACCACTTTATTCAATGATGCATTAAAATCTCATTAATTACTCTATGTCATTAAAATTGGTGTCTTGAAGTGGGCCCATTTTGTATTTAATAAAAGTTAAAAACATAACTTTTAATTTGAAAATTTTAAATTCATTGTATTTTTAAAAGTGAATCGTGTTTTAATTGTTTGGGCACAATATTTGACCTTTCAACCATGGAAACCATTATATATGCAATTTTCATCATCCCAAATTTCCAATGAGTCCTCCTAAGCACAACTTTGAGTAATGGATCTCAAGATATAAGCTCGAGAAGTCGAGGTACCAAACATATTTATCAGCAAACCATGAAAACATAGATGAATTTTATTTCATTTTTTAAGAGAATCGTGGCCAATTTAAGACATTTAAACCTATTCCATCATGTTCCTCGTCAAATTATCTTTTCAATGAGGTATATTTTGTCCAAATATGACTCTATAATTTCGAGTTACGGCCTCTAGAAGTTCGTTGCTCAACAATCATTCATCAATTGGTGGATCAATATTGGACCTTCATCTCAATTCGCCTTTTTTAAAAGGAAATTCAATACCACATGCATTGTGGATATTGAGAGCTATGTGTTTATATAGTAGGAATTAACATACACTTCATGTGGAAGATAATAATACTATGGAGATTATGGAGGCTCCAACCTTATAAAATTCATGAATTAATAAATATTTTGATGGCCCAGTCAAAATCCATTGAATGCCTAGTCGACACCCAGTAAGCATCCTTGTCATCGCCTGGTCAGCATTGAGTCATAGCCCACATCATCACCATGTTTCATAATGTGATAGGTTTCCATAGGATTCCATGTGTCATGATGCCATTAGTTGCCACATGTCATAGTTTGATTGGATTCCATGTATCATTATCCCATTGGATACCATGTGTCATCCTCCCATTGGTTTCCATGTGTCATGGAATGATTGTTTTAAATATGTATTGGAATAATTTAGGAAATTATTTAAGGGAGGGGGAGATGGGATAAGATGGGAGTGAGATAAGAGAATGGATTAATGGTGGGTTTTCTAGTTGTTAGAGGTGAGTGAGGTGTGGAGGGATAAGGGGGTGTGAACCTGCAGTGGTGAAGGAAGAGGGGAGTGGAGTGGAGCGGAGTGAGGGGGATGGGAAAAAATCTAAGTGTTGGGAAGGTAAATAAAACTAAGTATAAAGGAATGAGTGAGTAGGGAGGAAAAAATAAAAAAAGTACTAAGTATGGTAGATTGTAGGAGTAAGGGATATGAGACGAAGAGAAAAGAGGAAGAGAGGGGAGGATTTAAAAAAATTATAAGTGTGAAGAATGTGACAGTCGTATGCAGTCGTATAAGAGAGGAGGAGAATAATAGTAGGAGAGGAAAATAAGAAACAACCTAATCCATATAGACTAAGTCATAAGAAAGGAGAGTAAGCATGGAGTAAGAGATACTTGACTTACGAGGGAAAAAGGTTAAGTATGTAATATGGAGAATAATAGAAGTTACAAGAACATAAATTTGGTTCCAAGACAATTATCATGGTTTCAACAATTCTTAGTTCCAAGAAAAATTAGTTGTGTTTCACATGGAAGAAGCATTCTTTGGGTAGTTGGACAAAAACCTTGATATACTTGAGCATACAGACTCATAATTCGAATCTACAAAATGTGTGGTAAAGATGAGACCGAGGGATATGTCGTGAGATGATGATCGTCCGAAATATCCTTCTTTTGATATCACTTTTTTTATTACTCTAAGAGTGGGAAATCTAGGTGACCAATTTTTTTATCAACAATTGGATCCAACTACAGGATGATATCCACATGTAGGGTATCGATAATCTAGAATCATGGTCAATTGATTTCCTCATTAGGTTGTAGATTCATCTTCAGAATAAATTATTTTAATTTTTTCCACTAGACCATGGAATCATCTTCAAGCATTATCTCCATCTAACAATTGCTTTATTATGAAAAACTTGGACTGAAGAAACAAACTTATGTACAAAGAAGATATACCTACCCTATCCTACTTATAGGAAAGGGACACTCTTAAAGCGTAAGTAGATTTCTAATGTAGCCATTCAAGAATCCAACTAATCTTTGGAATGAGCTTCAGAACTAGGGAACATATCAGGGTTGGTACCAAATATTCAAGGGCATTTCCAAAGTATATTGGAGTAAAACTGAGTTGAATGTGACCAAAATTTGATTGTATTTCTTGACCACCAATGATTTGGAACCATGATTCAATATAATCAATTCTTGGTTGTTCAAGAATTTTGTTGTTTTTTATTGGACAAGGAGTTTCCCATCTGAAAATACTTTCATTATTCTCCTTATCTCCAACCACATCCAATATTATTGATTCTTTGGAAATGTTTTGAAAGAATTATTTCTTCATGCAATAACAATATTTCCCATCATTCTTCTCAAGATTAATTTCTTCACCATTTCTTCTTTTTGTCAATGTTCTTGTGGCTTTTCATCATTTGTTGCAACATTTTCCACATGAACAAGTTAGCTTACATAATCTTGTTGTGCATTTGGTGGAGGATCCTCAATTTCATTCTCAAAGTTTCTTCTTGAAGGATCCTCATATGGAGTATATGAGAGGCTAAAACCTTGTTCTTGCAAATTGGAATTCTCATTTTCAGTTTCAGCAGTATAACTTGATTCAAAAAAATACTCTAATATTTGATTATACTTTTCTTACAAATCATTTTCTTCATTATCTTGTGTCCATATGCGAGAGGGTGGGTGGGACAAAACATTTAAAGCATCGACAGATGCATATGGGTGCATTGTTGGGATGAAATCTTCGGAAAATGAATTTTTGAACACATCCCAACCAGTAATGGTCTCATGAAACAATGAATGAAACCATTCAAGAGCATTCTCATGCAGAGTTTGTGCAAATAATCGACATGTAACATTATCTTCAGTGAGATTGAAAACATCACTTGTGTTTTTGAAATTAAACAAATGTTTATGTGCATCCTCCAAAGTATTCCCAAAGAATGTAGAAAATTTTTCAATAGGAATATTATGCATCTGAAAAAATACTTCTAGAATATTTAAAGGGCCTCTATATAGTTGTCTCCTTCTTTGGGAACCTATTCCTTTTTCCGAGTCTTGCAAATCCATTGGTGGGCTTGGTGAAGAAGGCAAAGGAACATCACAATATGAACACAATTATTTTGAGGAGTCATTATATAGATCTTCTTGAGATTCTTGATTTTTTGTAATAGAATATCTAGGGAATTTAAGAGTTCTTTCAAATGAATCACCAAGGAGTTCATCCTTCCAAATCTTTGATTTTTCTTGGCTCTTTTTGAGGTCATCCAAATATCTCTGAATAATATTTTTATAAACCTCGTGCATCTAGAACAAACAAACATCTTCTTTAAATATTATTTTTGAAACTTTGAACCATGGAGGCTTTGGTCCTCTAATCAGATCTAAAACAAAGCCTCATATATCTTGAAAATAAATGGTTTCTCAGTATGGTCACAAAAAATTTTGATGTTTATATTGGTTAAGATCCAAAAAACAACCTCACAAGGATATGAATCCCCTTGCATTTTTATAGAGGTGGTACTCCTCTTTAGGTGAAATATAATCTTGATACACTTGGATTGGGGAGAATTTTAGACAACAAACCCCAAATATTTATTGCTTTGATTTGTTTATGGAATGGTTCTTGATAATCAGATCCGATCTTTATATCTAAAAAGTAGTTTATTAATAATAAACATATTGAAGAAATGATTCAATATAAAAATATATGTATACTCAACATCATTTATACAACCCTCTAAATCACATGCAAGTAGAGAATACATCCATATATTATCACAAGAAAAAGAATGAAATGGTTTTGATCATTTCTGAGAACTTTAAATGAGTTATGGTTTCAAAACTGGAAAGAGTTTGATAGGCATAATTCAAAAATCTCATGCTCTAAGATCCCAAGATCTGAGAAATCATTAAAGTAATACCCTGAAGTAGTTCTCTATGGATTTTTATTCATAAAAGATATTTGATAATACAAAACATCTCAACAAACCAATTGACTAAATTCTCAAAAACAAATCTTGTCAGGAACAAAGACTAAATATCCATGAATCCAATAGGAAATTGGCTTACATTTGACAGTCACATGTATGGATTTAAATACTCCATGATATTATAAAGAACAAGCCTTGGAAGAATACAAGAAATACACTCAAAACTCAACCTTATTCTCGGTTCAAAACTTCAAAAATAAATGTTGGACAATTGGTTTTCATTGATGTCAACCTTTAGAGATTGATGTCAACCCTTAGAGATTGATGTCAACCCTTGGAGAGGCCCGGAGATGTTGGATAGGTGATTGAAATTTGTATGATTGAGATTGATGGTGAGTTAGTTAGGTACATTTGATGTAGTCTACATGTAGCCCCAGAGGTGTGGTTATGATACCCAAAGTTGATTGATGATTTTTGTCATGAAAGATAGTGTAATTGAAACTAAGACTATCATATATGGATAGCACACATTGTGTCATTTCCGATGATATGTGGAACACCACGTGGTTCCTCACGATTAGGGAGATATGGCCTTGTAAAGTAGGAAGCCCCAAAGAATGGTCAAGAAGCCCTAGTTGGTTACAAGTCAATGAATGAAAGGGTAAAGTGTTTGCAACAAGAAATCTCTAGAAGCCCTAATTTTTAGGGAAGAGGTTACCTAGCAAAAGTATAAATACCCCTCAAGGAGTCATTTACAAGTACACACATACACTTACATTGAATATCTATTTTTTGAATGTTATGGTCTAGCATTGTGATCTTTTGGCTAGTTTGCGATGGAGAATTATGAGGTAGTGAAGCGGGAGAAGTGAGAAATTATCAGGGTTGTAGAGGAAAGCAGGAGAAACTAAGGAAACCCTAACTCAGGTCATCCTCATGGACTGCACTATACTTGTCTAGTGAGGACCTTTCTTGTTGCACTATACTTGTCTAGTGAGGCCCTCACTTGTTGCACTACACTTGTCTAGTGAGGCCCTTGCTTGTTGTCCTATGTTGTCTAGCAAGGCACTTGCAGATTTGAGAAAATGTTAGTACTAGGTTGTTGATTGATTGTGGAAGAAGCCATAGGTCATATTACAGAGTAAAAGGTCAACTACAGGATTAGAGGTGAGGGGTAAGTCTTATGTTTTATGCGTTATGATACATGCATGGTGATGATAGTATACGTTATGGTATATTCATGGTGATGATAGCATGTGATTTGGTACATCTTGGTCATGTGATGGTACATTGATTAGAGGAATTACTAGTTGGTTTGGTTCCTAGTTTAGTTACATGTTATGGTGCATACTTGAGCTTTGAGATTATATCTTGGTGATGTTGAGGAGCATGCTCGAGGGACGTATTTGAGGACCTTGGTATATGAATTGAGGCACATCATTGGATGTATGGTGCATGTTGATTTAGGTCTACTTGTTGAGATACATTGTTGGTACATATCTTAGATACATTGGCACATGGTTTATGGTAGTTGGTTGAGGCATATCATGAGTGATATGACACTTGGTTTAGGTACATAGTTGGCATGTTGTATGGTTGATGATTTTATTGGCATTGGTACATTGATAGAGGCACTTGTTGGTGATCTTGATATATGCTTGGTACACATTTGGCACATATTCTTGGCATATGGTTGAGGCACTTCATTGATGATATCTTATGATATATGGTATGGTGTTGATGTACATGGTATGGTATATGGTATGGTACATGTGTTGATGTACATGGTTGATGTGCATGATTGGCACATGGTTGGTATAGATTTATGTTCATGTACATGGTTGGTACATGGTTGATGATACAAGTTTGCTGCATGGTTGATACACTTGTTGTGGTACATGGCTGATGGTATAGGTTGATGCATGGTACATGTTGGTACGTGATTGAAACACATATATTGTGATGGTATGTGGTGATCTTGGTGCATGCTTGGTAGAGGCATGTGTTGGTGATGTTGATAATATGGTTTGAGATATGCTCTTGGTGATCTTGGCATGAGTTGCATGCAGATGTGAGTGGATATGGTTTCGTGGATGAGACATTGATTGGTTGGAGAGGTTTTTGTGATAGTGATCAGTTGACACTAACAGGTTGGATACAGTGACAGGTTGACAGGTTATAGGTTGATGTGACAATGAAAGTGATAGTGGCAATGACAGTGATAGTGACAGTGGTAATGATAGTGGCAGTGATAGTGGCAGAGTCTGTGAAAGTTTTATACACTTATATTTCAAGGCAGTAGGACTAGGAAAGGAAAGGGGGTTGTAGTATCCTTCCGATTGGAGCCAAAGAATCGGGGAGTTGGAGCTTCCTTTAGGTTGGAACTTGAGAACTAGGTGGTTGTAGCCACCTTTCGATTGGAGCTAGAGAATTTAGGCGGTTGTAGCCTCCTTTTGGGTGGAGCAAGAAAATTCAGGGAGTTGTTTCTTCCTTTAGGTTGGAGCCTGAAAGTAGGGGGTTAGAGCATCCTTCCAATTACGGCTGGAGAATTTGGAATTTGGTGATTCCTATGAATGAAACATATTCCATTGTTTTCCTTGTTGAATTATGTTTTTAACGAGGTATAGTTTGTGCAAATAATACTCTCAGATCTTGAGTTATGACCTCCAGAAGTTCGTTGCTCAACATTATGTTATGACCCAAGGGGGGCATATATATAGCTAAATGTATATGATATGACCCCAAGGGGGGGCATATATGGGCCTAAATGTACATGTAATGTGTAAATACATATGTAATAGGGTTGGCCTAGTGATAAAGGGGGATCATGTGCAAGTGTGAATAGCTATATATAAGAGATCATGTATTCATTATTGAGATGTGAATGGTGAAGTATGAATGGTATTTGGTTATTTGGAGGGGGTTCCCATATTCTTTAATGAGTTATTGTGTAAATTATATATACTTGAGTTGTGCTACACGTTGAAATTTTTTACATGGTGTGTACTTCTGTTATTTTATGAGATTTTAATCATTTTGGATCATAACATTTGGCATCAGAGCTCAAGGTCTTGGGGTTTCACTGCTACATCTGATACACCTTGGAATTTTCGCTATAATTTTTTTTCTATGGAGTTTCAGAAGGAACCCCTTGGAAGATATTTATTATACAGATCAAGGTATGTGGGGTTCAAATTTCAGCTCCTAAGGCCTTATACTTTCGGAGATATAGCCTATGTAAGATAGGGTTCTTAAATCATCCTGAATTTATTCATTGCAGAATTTTCGCTATAAATATTTTTATGTAACATTTCAGACCCTGAAATATGGATTATATTCACATAAATTATTAAGGTATTGGTGATAAAAATTGCAGCTTCTGGGTCATCTTACATTTGTAGATACACCCTGTGGAAGATAGGGTACCTGACTAGTCCTATTGACTAGTCTCAAGCAGGTGTTCCGGGTAAAACAATCATAAATTCTTCCTAGAGTATCTAAATTGAGTGAGACCACTTGCATTGGATAATGGACAGTATTTAGTATTTCAGGTACAATTTTCAGAATTGTATATCAATTGTTGTGTGCGGGGAAATCTATACAAGTGAGATCACCTAGAAAGGCCAAAAATCAGCAAGGTGTGGAGAAGTTACCATAACTTCCACTTGACACATCCAATTTTGGTCAGACCCATGGAATTTCAGAGAAGAAATTTCAGATTACTACAGGTCACAATTTCAGTCAAAGAAGGGCTGAAATTGCAGAGATACATCAGAAGTAAGGTCAGCTAGGAGGATAGGCTCCAAATCAGGGTTTCAAAGGTATGTTCACTTAAAACTATCATAAATTTTGATTGGAATGTACGATCGAGCTGATTCAAAATCCATTAGAAAGATTAAAAAATAGAAGATCATATTGGAACAAGGATTATAACTATTTGAGAAATGTATCCTTAATATATGGAGGTTGGAAGTCAAGGATTGGGGTTAGACCTCAATTAAAAATCAATGGAAATACCTAAATTTACATGAGATGAAGATAAAGATGAAATAAATCCTATGGAATGGTTGAGGTTGGTAAAAGAATATAATATGACTCCTAGGAAAGCAAGAGATTATTTTTTTTATGAAGCTTTGAAATGGTGGATGAGTGTTGATCAAAATACTAGATGGCACTACACAGGGAAGAATTTGAAAAACTCTTCTCAGATAAATGGATTAAGGATACAAAAATGAAGGAAATGTATAGAATTCAAGATGAATTAAAAGAAGAAAATGAAGAGATTAATAAGAAGGGTTAGGATCTATCTAATATAATATCCATTAATGAATCACTCATTAAGGAGGTTAAGAACCTAAAGCAAGAAAAGACTAGCAAAGGCAAGTGGGAAAAAGATGAATCAAGAGAAGATTTGAAAAATAAAGATGAAGAGATATGTATATTACGAAGCCATAATAAAAAAATATTGGATGAGGTTAAGAGATTGAAAGAAGAAAAGAAGAATTGTCAAAATAAATAATAAAGAAGAATCTTGGATGAAGAATCTACCAAAAGACTGCAAGAGGAAATTTGCAAGAAGGTTGAGGAACCCTTAAATACGGATGAGGTAAAGTCAGAAATGCAAGCCAAAATTGAAGAAGGATGTCAGAATTTGTTAGATGGGATCACATTGCAGCATCAAAAGAAGAAAGAAGACAATATTCAAGAAGGTCAATAGAAGATACTTGAAGAAGTTGAACTCCATCTAGAGGATGTACATGCCAAATATGATGGTATTATCTCGAAGGCTAGAGTAATCAAAGGCCAAGAAAAGATGATCGAGGATTCCATTATCGTTGAAAATAAGATAGATGAAATGCATGTGCAGAGTGAAGGAAGACCATCAAATGTGAAACTGTATCGACACCCTCATTACCAAGAAACATTTCAAGGAAGACAAGAAGGACAATATCAACATTATGAAGGAAGAAGATGGAATACTTGTCAATATTCATGGAACAAGGGATCACCAAACTACTCTTCAACAAGATATTATCAGAGACCAACACCAACTACAAATTGGAGAAGCTTCAACAAAAATACATGGAATCAAAGGAAAGAAAATTATTCAACAACTAGACACCAAGAATAAAGACCGAAAAGAATTGATTTTGGATGGATAGATCATAAAAAATGGAATGAATAAAGCAGGAACATAAGCAAGTCATATTACTTGGTTTCATCACATGTGAAGCCTTTAAATACAAACCTTTGAGGAAAAATCTTTTTCAAGTAGGGTACTATGTTATGACCCAAGAAGGGAATATATATGGCTAAATGTATATGATATGACCCCAAGGGAGGGAATATATGGGCCTAAATGTACATGTAATGTGTAAATACATATGTAATAGGATTAGACTAGTGAAAAAGGGGCCTCATGTGCAAGTGTGAATAGATATATATAAGAGATCATTTATTCATTATTGAGATGTGAATGGTGAAGTATGAATGGTATTTGGTTATCTGGAGGGGGTTCCCTTATTCTTTAAGGAGTTATTGTGTAACTTATCTATATTGGAGTTGTGCTCCACGTTGACATTTTGTACATGGTGTGTACTTCTGTTATTTTATGAGATTTTAATCATTTTGTATCATAACACATTTGTTCATCAATTTTTGGGTCAATCTTGGCCCTTCATCTCAATTCACATTTTTTAAAAGGAAATTCAGTCCCACATGCATTGTGGAGATTGCGAGTTATTTTTTTATGTAGTAGAACTTAACATACATTTCATGTGGAACATAAGGATATTATGGAGATTATGTAGGATCGAACCTTATAAAATTCATGAATTAATAAATATTTTGATGGCCCGATCAACATCCACTGAATGCCTAGTCGACGCCCAGTAAGCATCCCTATCATCACACAGTCAACGTTGAGTCATATCCCACATCATCACCATGTTTCATAATGTGATAGGTTTCCATGGGATTCCATGTTTTGTGATGTCATTAGATGTCACATGTCATAGTTTGATTGGATGCCATGTGTCATTGTCCCATTGGATTCCATGTGTGATCGTCCCATTGGCTTTCATGTGTCATGCAATGATTGGTTTAAATGTGTCTTGGAATTAACTTAGGAATTTAATGGAGGGGGAGATGGGATGAGAGGTGAGTGAGGTAAGACAGTGGCCTAGTCAACATCCATTGAATTTCGATTCGACACCCAATAAGCATCCCTGTCATCGCCTGGTCAACGTTGAGTCACAACCCATGTCATCGCCTCGTCAACGTTGAGTCACAGCCCACGTCATCGCCATGTTTCATAATGTGATAGGTTTCCAAAGTATTCCATGTGTCGTGATGTCATTAGATGCCACATGTCATGGTTTGATTAGATTCCATGTGTCATCATCCCATTGGCTGCCATGTGTCATCCTCCCATTGGCTACCATGTGTCATGGAATGATTGGTTTAAATATGTCTTGGAATTAAATTAGGAAATTAGTTAAGGGAGGGGGAGATGGTACGAGAGGGGAGTGAGGTAAGAGAGTGGATTAATGGCAGGTTGTTGATTAGTCGGAGGTGACGGGGGTGTGGAGGGACAAGGGGGACTTGTGGTGGTGAGGGAAGAGAGGAGTGGAGTGGAGTGGAGTGAGGGGTATGGGAAAAAATCTAAGTGTTGGAAAGGGCAATAAAACTAAGTATAAAGGAATGAGTGAGGAGGGAGGAAAAACTAAAAAAAAATACTAAGTATGGTAGAGTGTAGGAATAAGGGAGATGAGAGTTAGAGAAAAGAGGAAGAGAGGGGAGGATTTAAAAAAAAATATAAGTGTGAATAATGTGAGAGGAGTATAGAGTCGTATAAGAGAGGAGGATAATAATACTAGGAGAGGAAAATAACAAATATACTAAGCCGTATAAACTAAGTCATAAGAGAGGAGAGTAAGGATGGAGTAAGAGATACTTGACTTACGAGGGAAAAAGATTAAGTATGGAATATGGGAGAATAAGAGAAGTTACTAGAACATAAGTGTGGTTCCAAGACATTGGTCGTGGTTCCAATAATACTTGGTTCCAAGAAAAATTAGTTGTGTTGCACATGGAAGAAGCGCTCTTTGGGCGGTTGGA